>JAVQJS010039697.1:0-14661 GCA_036024795.1 Galaxias rostratus
GTGTGTGTGTGTGTGTGTGTGTGTCTGTGTGTGGGTGTGTGTGTGTGTGTGTGTGACTGACAGGTAGAGCCCTGGCAACTATCTTTCTTTGTGTTCACAGAAGAGAATAGCTTAGGAATTATGGTATCACTGTCCTGCACACACTACACTACACACACACACACACACACACACACACACACACCAGCACCCCGTCCCAAACAAAGCCCTCGGTACCTGAGTGTACATCAAACAGTCTGGGATATGTTTGCATTCTAGTCATCGACCAGGATCCTATATGAAGCCGTTTGTGTGTGTTCATGTGTGTGTGTGTGTGTGTGTGTGTGTGTGTGCGTATGTGTGTGTACGTATATGCCATGCTGCATATATATAAATATATATATATAACTGTATATGCCAGCACTGAGACAGTAATTCTGCTTGTTGCTGAATTTTTTGTTAAATCAGTGCCCTCTATCACGCACGCACACGCACACATGCACAAGCACACACGCACATGCACACACACAGAATAAGCGCACACAGAGAACAAACACACACAAACACACCCACACACACCGAACAGACACTTACACATTTTTGGTTGGAAACACAAACACCCTGGGGTGGAAGATGTGCTTTCTGCTTTACATTCGGAGCACTGATGGGCCAGCCTCATGCCTGACAGCCAGCTCCAGAGAGACACCTACAACAAAGTGCTACAACCGTGTGTGTCTGTGTACATCTTAAATAATGATGAAGAAATACTTAGAATGGAATATGGCAATGCTAGGCTGCAGGGAGGAATTGGTAAAGGGAGAGCTGTGAAGAATGAGGGATATTAACGGGCAGAGACGGGGAAATGAGGGAGAGAACGAAACGGAGGGATGAGGGTGAGACAGAGGGAGAGGGAGAGGGAGAGAGAGAGGGAGTGCAGCCTTGCTACAGGGACTGCTCCTTTACAAAAGACTCTCTGCAGGCTGCTAGTCCAGTTCACCTGAACACCCTCGGGGCTACAGAGAGAGTGAGACACTTACACACACATGCACACACACACACACACACACCGTTAGACAGACAAACGTGAGGATAAGAACACACGCACGCATGCACAGATTGAAGGAAAGACATGGGTCTTGACAATTTCCGTTCTCAATCCTGTAACTCGTGCTTCGAGGGAAGACGACACAAAGCAGGAGAATCCCGACGGCCAATAGTAACCTGGCAGTGAATATTCTGAAACCTGGCAGTGAATATCCTGCGTCCCCTTGAAGGTCTGATTGGGGACGGATGTCCCTGTGTCTCTACCGTGTCTTATCAGTGAGAGTGAATAATAAAACAGTGGTCCGATTTCAAACGCTCTGGTGCCAGCCTGCATTGTACTACCGTCCACTAGCCCTTAAAGGTCACTCCCTGGGCTCTCAGCAAGCTGCTACTCAGTGGCTGTGGTCTGTTTGGCCTTGGTGGAGTGTTTCAGTGTGTGTGCTGCAAGGGGAGAGCAGGAGGAGAATGGCCTGCCTGCGGGGGGAGGGGGCGGTTGTGGATTCAGCTGCTCAGCCTTGACTCAGATGCACTGACTGTCGAAACACGACCATCAACCTAGACCTGGTCCGGACAGAGATGAAAAGCTGTAGTTTCATTTGTTTTGAGGAACTAGAATTACGTATGTGTGCTTGTTTATCTGTGTGCAGAGTTTGTGTGTGTGCGTGTGGGTGTTTGTGTGTGTGTGTGTGTGTGTGCGCGCGTTACCATCTGGATGGGAACGCCATGAGATGTGTTTCACCAATTACTCTTTAACACACATTCCCGATTCTCTCCCAAACTGGGTCAATCCCCATTCTACTTTGCAGAAGAATGGGAAAAGGGGAGGAAACACAGGAAAGCCTTCGGGTTGGACGGAGCTTAGTGAGGAACGTTCATGTTGCTGGGTTAAATAGTGTATAGTGCTGATGCAAGGCTACTACATGTTGCTGGGTTAAATAGTGTATAGTGCTGATGCAAGGCCACTACATGTTGCTGGGTTGAATTATACATTGTGTTGATGCAGGCTGCTACTCGTTGCTGAGTTAAATAGTGTATAGTGTTGAAGCTATCTTGTTGCATGTTGCTGGTTTAGACAGAGTTCATTGTTGAAGCCACCCTGTTGCATGTTGCTGGTTTAGACAGAGTTCAGTGTTGCAACTACCCTGTTGCATATTGCTGGTTTAGACAGACTTCAGTGTTGAAGCTAGCCTGCAGTATGCTGCCGGGTAAAATAGTATTCTATGTTGAAGCTGGTCTACGGTATCTTGCTCGGTGTGCATATTTCTACGAAACATCTTTAAACTCAATCAACTAAAAATAAATGCGTCGAAGTTAAGAGAAGCCTCTCTTCATGCTAACCGTATGGGAACGCACTGCGTGGTGTACTAATTGAAAAAAGTCACAGCTGGAGAAGCCTCTGTCTTCCTCATACAGATTACATAGACTCAGCATCCTCTGGCCAGTTCCTTTTTAGACACGGACCATTTATAGCATCGCAGCCCGGCTGTGCAGCTAAGTGGTGTGAATAGCAGACAATTTCCAGCTAGAGGCTGCAAATTACTTGTATACTGAGATTGTGCACATTCCCATATTCCATTCACCATCGCTTGTATCAGGGTATGAACCGCATGGACACACGAACCACAGTGTGTGGTCCGGACGCAATGAGCACACACGCCTACTGAAACGAAGCTGGCGTTTCCGTCAACATCGAACGATCAAAAGAATAAACGGGACAAATTGGTCCTTCCGTTGGCAGGCCACGCTGACGTGTTTAGGAAACGACGCTCTCTGACATGCTCCCTGATGCAGCTTCCCTCGCAGACAAAGCTAGACACGCCCACGTTTTACGCACGATTCCGAGGCATTCATGCTTTTTTTGCAATCGGTGGCTTTTGCACTGTTGGTGAGGGATGGCCCTTTTCACAGAGGGAAACATGTGATGTCACGTGGGAAAAGTAAGGTCCATAGAAATGGTTCCTATGCTTTCTGGATGTAAAGACAGGCGGAGGTGCTCCTGAAGGAGGAGACGCTGAGGTGCCGAAAGAGGCCGTTTCCTTTTCCCGAGCTCAACCCCGGGACCCGGCTCCCCGACTGAGAGCCCGATTCCCCTTCCGACACCATCTTAGAAGACGGCAGACTGAAGCCCAGGGCCGAACTGTGAGCCGGGAAACTCCCCGGGGCTGAAAACGAGTCCGTCTCCGCCCGTAACGCGGGAACGAGCGCCAAACAAATCCGTGTTATACGGAACGGGTGGCATCCCAGTTCACTGTCCCTGTACTTACATTGAAAGGAGGAACGCGTTCTTTTATGTCTCCTAATGTATGTATCTAGCCCACGGTGTTCACATTTGCAGCGATGGCCGCCGCAAGACAGAGCGGGTAACCGACGAGAGGGAAATGAACGGAGAGAAAAAAAAAGAGAGAGCGTTGAAAGGAAAGGTTTCAAACAATGCCCGGGTCCTCCTGCAGGGTGGAGGAGGGAGGGGAGGGGGGAGAGAGCGCGGGTGGAGAGGGAGCAAGGAAAGAGAAAGGCAAAGAGGGAGAGGACAGAGAGAGAGAGAGAGAGAGAGAGAGAGAGAGAGAGAGAGAGAGAGAGAAGGAGAGAGAAAGAGAGAGAGAAGGAGAGAGAGGGAGAGAGAGGGAGAGAGAGGGAGAAGGAAACCAGGGCTGCAGAGGGGACAGTGGTTTCATTAGCGAGATTGATTAGATGAAAGGCGAGGCTAACAGCCTCTCTGCTCTTTAGCTAAATGCCATCTCTGGGCCTATCAGCTCCGCGTGTTCCGAGACGCTCCGACAACAACACGTCTGTGAACCAGCCCGGGAGAGAAAGGCCCGGCATAATCATCGCCACGGAAATGCACTCTCAGCCTGGCTTCGGAGAATTCAGTTAGAGAGAGCGGGGGAGAGACAGAGATAGAGAGAGAGAGAGAGAGAGAGAGAGAGAGAGAGAGAGAGAGAGAGAGAGAGAGAGAGAGAGAGAGGAGGACACGGGTGACATCCCCTTCCTTTGTACAACAGAGGCTTGGATGAGGGCAACATAATGGATGTGTATGTATGGATATGAAGTTACTGGCTGGACACACTGCCCCTTGTGAACCAACCTAAGTCAATCAAACCAAGGGGGACTGGAAAAGTGTCAGCAAAAAATAAATAAACTACCGCCACCACAGAGCAAAATAGTAGCATTAAATATCAAAGATTAAGCTACTTCTCCAACGCTTTACTTTAGAGCATTTCTTGAAGAACTTGTCACAGAGAAAGCTTGGCAAGGGGACAGCGCAGTAAACTTTACAGAGAAACCCAGAGAACAGTTGCATCATATTTTGCATTCAAGGCCCATGGCAGCCTACTTACAGAGCGACAAAAGAGACATAAGCAAGTCCAGATTTGCTAGGGGAGCCGATAACAGTACAAACATAGCATTGTGGTTAAGACGTCAACTCACAGGCTATTTTCAACTGCACCAAACAAACCAAAAGCAGGCAGGGTGACATTCACAGTAAAAGACACAGAACAAGCTAGGCTATGTCAGAACTAGGGTTATTCCCACCCTGTGTCTTGCCAGGCGGGGAGGAGCCCTTTTGAATGAGCCAGAGAGCCTTCAGATTGATGCCTTAGGACGGCAACTGTCTGGATGGAGTTGGGCTCTCTACTCAAGACGGTCTCTCCTACCCAGAGTGCTCCTTGAAAGACACTCTCAAGATCATGTTCACGAGATGTGAGCCAACAGTCAAAGCCAAGTCTGCATCGACGGCAGAGAATGCTCTCCACACAGAGGTCACATAACTGTACCCTCTCCTGCATGCTTATCAAGCCACTAACGTAGTGCGCTCCAGGACAGAGCACATCATTGGTAAGCCTATCACAGCCTCTAATATGATATCATTGCTTTTTCAATCGTGTCACACAGCAGGCAGTATGGTGTGAATCACTCCAGAACGTACACAACAGTGTTGTAAAGTAATGCTTTCTCTGTGCCTTTAGCGTGCTGGATGTGAGCTAAGATTTGAGATTTGACCTTTAAACATGGCTAGAGAGCTGCTGTGGTTGTGACATCAGTAAAAATCCACTCGGACTCCATCTTGTGATTAGAGTCAAGGGAAAACAACATTACGCAGAGAGTATTAACTAGGGTGCAAGGTCTCTAATCTCTTTCTCACTCTCGGCTCGCTCTCTTGCTCTCTCGCTCTCTCACACACACACACACACACACACACAAACCTCGGCATACACTTTGACTAGACTAAACCAGTGAAGAAATGAACTGCAACAAGAACTTTCAAACAAGGTTTGTGAGAAAAGGAGCCATTGTTCCACCTTTTCCTATCCTTCAAAAGAGGCTGGTCCCAGACAACTGCCGTCCTTTTCAGCCCGGGAGCTTCCCCATTTTCAAACCCTGTCTACATTATCCCACCCTCAGCAGAGACCATGACAGCAGGTGGAAGAAAGAGCAAAAGAGAGGCGGTAGGCTGAGGAGCGTGAGGGTGTAGAATGGGTGTGGATTGTTATAAGGGGAAGGCAGCCAATACTCTGCCTGGTTCCTACTACAACCCCCTCCAGCACCACCACGCCACACAAAGAGCTAACTCCATCCCCTCCAGCACCACCACTCCAAGTAAAGAGCTAACTCCACCCCTCAAGCACCACCACTCCACAAAAAGAGCCAACTTCATCCCCTCCAGGACCACCACTCCAAGCAAAGAGCTAACTCCACCCCTCCAGCACCACTACTCCACAAAAAGAGCTAACTCCACCCCCTCCAGCACCACCACTCCACACAAAGAGCTAACTCCACCCCCTCCAGCACCACCACTCCACACAAAGAGCTAACTCCGCCCCCTCCAGCACCACCACTCCACACAAAGAGCTAACTCCGCCCTCTCCAGCACCACCACGACACACAAACAGCTATCTCCACCCCCTACACACAAACAGCTAACTCCATCCCCTCCATCACAACCACACCACAAAAACCACTGACTCCACCTCCACCCCCAGCACCACCACTCTACACAAACAGCTAACTCCACCCCCCCCTCCACACAAACAGCGAAATGCACCTCCCTCCAGCATCAAATGTCCACACAAACAGCTTACTCCACCCCCCTCCAATACCACCACTCAACAAAAACAGCTTTCTCCATCTGGCATAAACAACATCGCTTGGAGTCAACTGCTGCGAAAAAGAGCACACACACGCTCCACAAAGCCCCACAGAAATACATGCTAGTTCAAGTACATATTATCTACACAGTCACATGCACACAAACACACACCCCTCATTCAGGAATGTGACTGAAGCCAGAGTGCACAGTAAGCAGTGCACTCGTCTGAGAATAATAACTTTTCAGGAAATGTGTAAGTGAAACATTGACTATCAACAGCCCTGGTCCTTGAACAGCAGGCACCAGAGGTCAAACAACAACAGTTGTCCAATTAGGTTTATACAGACACGTCATAAGGCACTACAATACTCAGGAAGACTGCTGAAAGCCTAAGGTTGTATGCTTTTTAGGGACACATCGCTGTCAAATCTGGGAACAAGGTGGAATACACTAGCTCTTCTGTGTGGCTCCTCCAACAATGGGTCCCAGGAGAAAGCCATTAGATCCAACCTATATCCTCCTCGTTCCAGGTGCACTTTGATAAGGTCTTTGTAGTGTGAAGTGTACACTGGGTATTAGATAACCAGGCTGCTCAATCAAAGGCTGCAGTGAGTGGTCACATGACTAGGAGCAGCCACTAACAAGGCCGGAAGAGAGCAAAAAAGCAGGACAGGAAGAGATAGTCAACTTAAGGTCCACAGCATGGAAAAAGTTGGGTTCCAAACAAAAAGAAAAATATAGCTTTGCCCTTTTAGCTGACACATGCATAATCTTCTAGATACAAGATACAGTCTGCAAAAACAAGTTAAATGTAACAAAATGTGATGGGCTTCAAAGTTTAAAAGAAATCTCCTGGCTAAACTGTCAGAATGGTTAGAGAAATAAACTTACAATGGGCCAAAGATTTTTCTACAGTACTGGACATAAACATTCCTATCCTCCTGGTTTTTAATTCCAGAGTCCAGCCGATCATTGAACCCAATGACAATGAACTAGGATCGAGAAAAGCAGGGCTGTTTGTGTTTTGCTGAACTAGGTAGCTAGTGTGGACGGTAAAGTGTGGCATTGCGTGGGGACCTGGAGGTAAATGTGAGAACGGTCCTCGTGGAGGTTGCTTTAATAATTCACATGGAAATGGTTTTAAATGGCACCGCTGCCAGGCTAAACAAACAGCACCGTGAAACAGCAACAAGCCCAAGGTAAACAGCAGACCTCTGTGCTCATTTCCACATCTGTTGAAAATGCAATTATTACATCACCGTGCAGATGCCGCAGTGTCAGGCCAGGTAAACGCTGCTGAAAGGGTAGCACAGGCCCGCAAGGCAGTAGACACCGGTTCCAAGTCTTTTGCAACATCCATTTACAGTGATCTTGGGTGTTGAGTGAATCCATCAGATGCTAGACCAGATGTTGGTCATAGCTTTATATAACACTGTCTGTGCTAGTGGTCTTTGGGCTGCAGCCAAGACGAGGTACTAGACAAAACCCACAAAGAAACACATCCCCACGCAGAAGCACGCAGAGGTAATTCTTTGGACTGCCTGAAGCCTGTGGATGCATTTTGTGGCAATAAACGTGGGGAAGAGTTATAAGAGGGCCAAAGGTTTGCTACTTTAAGCATTCAGTCTTCAGTGAAAACAAGTTAAGTGATAGTTATTGCCTTGTTATGCAATGTGTCCGCAAAGCAACCCTTTAAAAAATATGACTAAAATGTACTCAAAGAGTAGTCTATCTGTTAGATACATTGAGTCGTGCTGGACAGAAATTGTTTGCATGATATAGGCTAATTTATTCCAAGCCCTATTTGTAGTAAATTGTCAAAATGGAGAACAACATAACAAACAGGCTACCAACGCAAAATAACATTCTAGTAATCTAGTACACCAGTTTCTCAACACGCAGTTGGAACTTCGGGTCTAAGAGCCTGTGCAACAGCGACAGCAACAATCAGTGCATCAACTCATTTCACATCAGGCCCCTGTTTTCTCTCTGCTCAGTCAGCCCAGGCAAAAGATGGCAGGATAGACAGTTGGTTTTGCAGATCCATTTTGTAACAGTGGCCGTAGATGACCCTCCACTGTTCCCTCTTCAGGGATTTGTATAAAGCTGACACATCACATTACTGACATTTATTGCACTAGCTGGCAGGATCCTGTCTCAACGATTCTGAACGGTTTGCTGGGATTTGAACCTTACTGCTGGACTGGCAACCGTCTTGTGACAGACAATGTTGCTTGGCTAATGACGCTGCTGTGATTGGTCAGTCCTCTGGAACTTGGGGGACAGATGTGGCCTGGCTTATTCCCGACCCTGGTGGGAGTTTGTCCCTTTCTCCCACCATTGCGGCGTCGTAGCCGGGTTGTGTGCCATTATGGTGCTTGGCTGAGGCCCCCGGGGGCCGGCCTGCTGCAGCTCAAGCGTGCAGTGAGATGAAGGATGCGACAGCCACAGAGGAATTAACCCACGGACAGCTCAGGAAAAAATAATAGGCCAGATTTGTCTATTGTACAGTTACGCAACCCATGGCAGCATGTGGCCCACGTTGTTTGGAGTTAATGCAATAGTTTTTTTTATTTTTTCAAATACTGATATACAGATGGGATGGGATGAGCTGATGGGAAATCCTTCATACATGTCGTAAAATGTTAGAATTGAGGTGTGTCACGTGTCTGTGGCAATGTCGGTGTGCATGTGTGTGTGTGTGGTAGCGTATGTGCTTGACTTTGTCAGTGTGTGCGCGTATGTGTGTGAGCGTGTATGAGTGTGAGCGTATGTGTTCCTTAATGAAAGCATTTCCGTCCTTCTTTCAGACAAACATTCCATCTCTTCGTTCATAGACATTAAGAAGAGCCATTTAGGACCTCAGGAAACACCAAACAGAGATGTTTAAAGTGAAAACACAACCCTCCCTTGGGACTACTGCATCATCTAATATTTAATGATTCACAGCACTGAATCTTAACTAATTCCACATGTAATGGTGGATGGACTAGATTAGGTGGATGCTATGGCTGCCTTGTTTATATATCTATAATTCATCCAGGTAGCAGTAGTTCCTTTAATATAATGAGTTGCCTTTTGTTAAAATATCTCACCCATTGTACTAAGGAGTCTGAAGGACAATAATTCTGAAAAAAACACAAATTTTCTCAAAGATGGCACACTATTAAAGGCCTTTGTCAGATCAGGGAAGGCACAATGGGCATGGAGGCCATCTCCTCATGAGTCCTCAGAGCACATTCCTGTCTGCGAACACAGATGCCCTCTTTGCACTTTCCCATTTACACACATATGTTCACACACACAGACAGGCACACAAACCGTTTTCTCTCGATATTGATCTGTTTTTACAATCTTTCTGCGGCTGGACAGACACTCAATTAATCCCAGCTTGTTTTCTGTGTGTGTCAGTGCTGTGTGCAGTGCACAAACGCATTACAGAGAGTCGCTGTGTACTGCAGGGGCCTCTAGGGCCCATGGCTTACCATCAGCTTCACTCGGAACGCCAGTGCTGGTGGGACACAGATGAAGGTCCTAGCCCAATCAAAAGCACAGACGCTTGGCCACAAAGCCAAATTGCCGAAAGTTTGACTCAGTCATTAAGAAAAGTTAGTCACAGAAATCCCTATTATTCTACTATTATCCCTATTATTCTCTTGGAGGAGTTAATCCTAAGCGAGGTGAACAACAAGCAATTAGAATTTCTTGACTGTACTCTGTTGGTGATTTTATTATTTGTTCTGGTAAAAAAATATTGCCAGTCATTCTAAAATGGAATTTAAATATTAAAAGGTATGCACAATCCATTTATTTGAATAGTGACAAAGCCAATTTAAACTATACCAACAAATTAGAAGACAAATATTTGCCACAAATATTCCATCCAAATATTTAAGCTTTATGAATTTAATAATTTTTCTAAGTGTAAACAAATAATAAAGACATTATGTTAGTGCTGCCTGTGATTGCATTCAGAGTTGTCAGATGAGGTTTGCTTCAGTATTAGTAAATAAGACAATTAAGTTACATGAAGACACCCATGGGTAACATTCTGTTAAAAGATGAGGTATTGAGAACAATAACACTATACTAAAACAATACAGTCATCTGACAGATACTGGCAGGTACTGCCTTTACAAATAATATAGATTCTCAGAAATTACCTGGCACATGCACAGACATTCTAACTATTGGCAGAGACATGCACATTGCCAAAGTAGGAAAAACACAGGTTTACAAATGCACCCTGCACATTAAAAGACAGGAGGCAAGGCCCACAGTGGGAGAGCAAACAGAGTCCACACACAATCTCTCAGTCCTGGCCTTGCCCGTGGATGGATTGCAGCTCCCCTTCTGTCTCGCACTGTCTGCTGTTTAGCTTCATGCCTCATAATTAACAACTCTCACCACCACTCTTCTCTATTCTCCCATACTGAATTCAAATAGAATTATGTACAGGCTTGTATTCTACCCTCTTTCTTCTCATCATCTCACCATCTGCCAGCTGCTGAGGCTGGTATTTTCCTTCCAAATTCCTGATCCATTTTTATTCAATAATTTCTCTCACGTACACTGTGAAATATATGTGATCATTCAAGATCATGAACCAAGGTCCAAAACATGTAGAGTAAATGCAGTGCAATTGTGAGCAATACCTCAAATACAAAAATAAAATAGGGTGATTGCACTAAATGCCATGTTAACATTAAAGCAAATTAAAACAGTCACATTACAAAACAAAGAAAGCTTGAAGATAGTAAAGAGGCAAATCTAAATATGTTTTCATTAAAGGTGTAGATAAGCTTTACTGAACAGCAATGGTTCAAATAATGTTGCAATATATACCGTTGCCACCATCTTCCCTTAATTCAGTATGAATCCTCTGAATCATATGGACAGTGCAGAATGCACATTATAGAATTTTGGTTTACAAAACGTAAGGCAACGCATGATAAATTAACGGGGGAGGGGTATGGAGTAAAGGCCAGCTTTAATAAAGTGTCCTCTTGTCTGCAGTCAGTTTGCCACAGCAGGATAACAAGTAGCTTAAAGAGTGAAATCTGTTAATGATTTAGGCCTGTGTGACAGAAGTCCTTCCTCTCCTCTCTTGGTCACATGAATTAAACAGTCTGTATGCATGGTGTTGCTTCCCTTTAACACAGAGTATCAGGCTTAGGCCAAGGGTGGCAGGTTTGCCAAATATGAAATCTCAACCCTTCTGCTGCCCACACACTCGCAGGCCTGTTCACCAACACATTAAGACGTTCATAAGGTATTCAAGGCTTGGCTATTTGAGAGACATTTATATAGGCCAACAGAAAATGATGTCTTTTTCACAACTAAAAAGACAATAAAAGTGTATGCTATAATTTTGGTTTAAGGTATACCTTAGGTTTATGATCCGACCTTATCAGCTAAAAGTAAACAGGTCCTCATATGGGAGCTTTCTCACCACAAAGTTAACATAGGAAAGGCTTACTGATCTGCAAAGAAACACTGTAGCTAGCTGCCCCCTCAGTCGTGCTGCAGAGGTGGCCAAGTAATTACATTTCATTGCATCAGACCAAGAAAGCATACCCCTGAATAAATGCTGGACGATGAGCTATATCCATGTTTTTTATGTTTGAGATTACTTTAAACTGAAAGTTTACTTCCCTGAATTTAGTTCATAGTTTACGTAATCCATAACGTATGAAAATAAAAAACAATCAATAACCTACAGGCATCAACAGCCGTAAACATTGCATGTATGAATGACTTACTTCTTTCCTTGAAATGAAACCGATAGGACCCTGAAAATAGCCTCTCCTTGCTCTGAAATATTCAGAGTGTGGTCTCACTCTCAGTGTAGTGGGTCAAAGGCAGCCAGTTCATGATGGCAGTTGGTTTCTCTGGTGTGACAGCTCAGCTTTTGAAGGGTGAAGATTCTCACTTTCCGCGAGGGAACCCCTCTGTGGGATCCTTGACAGAGTGAGGGGGGTCATCGGGGGTTTGGAAATGGGAACTGTCCCCTTGGTAAACAACCGAGTACCATAGGAAGGCACAGTGTTTTTTGATAGTTTCAGTAAGTAATTCACAATAAAAAAATCTATATGTTTATAATATTTCTGTGGGTTGTCTTGGCGTTATGATCCAAGCAATAAACAATGTACGAAGCATGATATAACCATCAATAAGATAGCATAGCATAGTTGTTTACGATCAAAGAGATATTAGGCTTAGTTTGAAACTATTTTGTTCCATTTAGACCCTTACTGTTTTAGCTTACAGTTTATGCTCATACCCCTCGTCACTCCTACAAGATGAGACACACGCACACTGGCTCTGTCACTTACATCCAGTTTTGATACTGTAATAGGGAGTAATACAAGGGGTAAATATCAAATTGTTTATAACATATAATAAATGAATATTAAAACCCTTTAAAAGAATATAGAGAACCTTTGCCACCAAAGGCTTGCCCCATTTCTCTCAGACAGTTTAGTAACACAAGGCTCTTTGAAGACTTGCCGTTGAGATTTTGAGATTCACATTCCAAACAACCAACTTGCTGTCATAGAATTGAGCTTATGCTTGCTTGTAGCAAACGTGCTGGAAGTTTTCCAATGTTAAAGTTTGCATTTAAACGGAGCCCAAAAGTATAATAAGCATTATGATAGCAAAAAGGACAAGACTCCTATCATATCTGAGCATTTAGCTAAACATGTGGTCAATGATGCTTAGTTGCTAAAGGTCAAAATTAATGTTATGTTGTTTCCTTGTTTTAATTGGTGGGCAATTTTTTCAAAGCGTAGCTTAAATCCAAAGCCTACTCAGTGACATACTTTAATTCAGACAACGACAGAGTGATGGACAAGTGATTGGTTTAATTGATCTCTTTATGATGACAAGACTGTCATTAGTTAGTGAGGTTCGGCCAGAGGCTCTGGCGCTGCAGCAGAAAATATACCCAGGCGGCATCAATTATAACCTGGCTGCTGTGATCTAGCCATTAATTACAGGGGTGATTTCAATTGGAACAAAATAAATGGCTTAGCTTATTATTTCCCCCCCAAAAAACAAACTTGTGTTCCTATATTATCTATGTATACCCCCAAGGGTATGCGGGAGAAGCACGACTGAGCAAAGGGTAGGTGCATAAGCAGATTTGTAAGGACATAAAAAAGATTATAAATAATTATTCAAATAATTAATACAAATTCACATTTTAACTGTTATTAAGAAAACGTTATTTCCTTTGAAAAATAGCATAATTATTTCTTATATTTCCTCAAATTATTGATAGATGATGATGTTTTTTGAATTAGTAAGCACTGTAGTTTGGATGATACAAAACTATGGGAAAAAAAAGAAGAAAAAAAGGTTGTCAATAATATCTATATTACTATGAAGTTGATAAAAGCCTTTTAGCAAAATTCAGTACTGTACAATATGAAATTGAACTCACACTCTTAGCACCATGTTTTAATCCATTCTTAGCTTTAACCAATCTTAATTTGTATATAAATTTACTTTACTACATTGCTACTCACCAACCAACAAAAACTGTCAGGTACAGTAGGTCAGCCATGTCAATAGTATGCAGAGTTTTGCAAGGTGACCTTTATCAGCCAGGCATTGTGGGAAGGAACAGTCCTACTGGCCCACAGACACCCCCGCGGTGCCACGAGATGACGGGTAAGGAAAGGTCAAGGGTTGCAAAAAAAACTGAAGCTTCCTGCTCAACTTTCTTTGAAAACCTCCTTCCTCATAAACAAATACCCTGACCTTTCTGTATTTCTTGCATAAAGCTTCATACAACATTTTGCATCATTTGGTCAGGATTCCAGACTAACATTTTACACAAATGGCAGTCCTGCCACTAAGTTTTTCAGTAAGAAGCACAAAACTGGTTGCAGCTTCTTGAAAGGTATTTCATAAAATGAAAAAATCTACGTTATATTGATGCTTCGGTATACTATACTGCTTGAGAGACAAGAATTAAATTCTGGCTGTGGGTGATTCAAACTAAATTCACAAAATTGGTGGCAGTCTAGAGCCCTGTATTATGCAAACATGAAACGTATACAAGAGAGTCACTAACAAACATTTTTTAAGTTTAAGCATATATTATATAAACAATTATCCTCAAGTGTAACTCATTGACCTCTGATAAACTACAGGCAACATTACTAAATCAAAACCAAAAGCCTCTGACGCAAGCAGAGATTTGTCACTGAGGTCAAAAAATAGCAAGGCAACAAGCCTTTTACCTAATGGTAACTTAATAGTAAAAGCAGTAAAGTTTGTTTGAGTTTAATCCTCCACAATATTGAAGATTCCAGTTCAAATTTTTGAAAACTAGAAAGACGTAATTAAAGCACAAGGTGAGGATATTTGACATATTGGCTGATTTGTGTGTGTCAATTGATGACAATGGGCATTAGGGATGAAACAAGTTGGAATGAGACATTCTCCCCTTCCCAATACAAGATTATGGCTAATATGCTTGTCCACAATAGTAGAAACAAACGGTCCTTGAGTCTTTTGTTAATCATATAATAATAAAGCAT
>JAVQJS010039732.1:0-25697 GCA_036024795.1 Galaxias rostratus
CCAGCTTGTGTTAAGTAGGCTACAAATAAACTCATTCAAGTACCAGGTTAGGTTGAAAAACAGTTCTAAGTCTTTGTTGCATGACTAGTAGACACTTCATTAGTAACATCTGTTTTACACAAACACTGAGCTGATATGACGATGTCATACATACATGCAATAATCGTTTGAACCAATGTCGATTTCTTCTGAACGATTTTATAATAGGCGTCTTTGTAAAGTAATGCCCACGCCTCAGTGTAAGGTTCAAGGTCATGGATGACAGGTAGAAGACGTTGTTAATGCAGGTTTCTGAGAGGCATCTCTCAATGAGACCTGAATATACTTATACGATTGATTGTGTGGGTGTGTGGGGGTGTATGTTTGGAGGGTGGGGGGTAACAGTGGGGGGATAGAGTAAAGCAATTGGGGAAAAGGGAAAGGATGCCAAGAAGACCATAAAACATCATATTTTTAAAAGAGAGAGCTTAATTAGAAAAAAAAAGTTTTAAAAGTTTGCATTTGCAATCACTTGAGTCAGTGGAACCAACTAAATATGTCCAATACATTCCCAGTATTAAGCAAGTTACCATGAATTAAACAGTAGACATTGGACAAAGGAATCCGTCGGATGAGACTATAGTGTGAAAACAATTCAATTTGGCATTGTTCGATCTGCAAAGTGTTTTTAAGCTCCCTGCTCCAACATATCTGGGACAGCACGCAAGAGGCAGAGAACACACATCCGTCAATCGCCCTTTGGAACAGATTTGCAGACCCAAGGTGACCGTTGGGGAGGAGGTGGAAGCATTTTCACATCACCTTGCCTGAGCAAGCATAGATTTACTAGTTTGTGTGGTGTTAGTGTGTGTGGGTGTGTGCATGTGTATGACTTGAGGTCATTTGAATATCCCACCCCCTCTGATGTGGACAGTTTGACTATACACAGGTGTGTCAATGTAATTAGTGTACAACATGAACTCTGCCTGCTGGGCTGCTTCAGCAGCATGCAGACTTTGAGTCGTCCACCTGAACTTTCGCTGATGTTTTGATTGTTCTAGAGTTCAAGGCACAGGTTTGAAGTCAGTAGACCCTCTTCATGGAAAATGGGTGGTTTTAACAGTTAACTTACTTGTTGGCTTGGTACCAGTCTCCATAAACTGAACCCCCCTCCCTGTGCAAAGGAACTTGTATCATAAACATCGTCGGTCAATGGGCTAAGCAGTAATTCAAGCTAATCCACTCGTTTATTAGCTCTAACAGAATGACCAGTACACCCATAAATTGATTAAAGCATAAAAATACAGGCTTTCAAGCAGGCCCCCAATTTGCAGGCTTTTTGCACAGGCTGTACATTGATTAGTTTACCAGTATGTTTTATACGCCAATGGATTTTACTGTTTTAGCTCGTAAGAGCAATAACTCAGGTTACTGGATGTAAATATCTATTTTACATGAGGTAGTTTAAAGTATTACTTGTGGTGGGCCAGGTAGATAAAATAATCATCAGTGTATTTTTTCATGCTACCTTTTTCAAATACATTCTTTCTCATGTGAGCTTTCCTGTTTCTGGTAAATGCGCTTCTTCGATGTGACTTTAAACCCATTGAATTGACACTGCTGATCAGTGCAGGATAAACAGAATTGCAAACTAGATTAAAAGCACATTCCCGACTCAAATGCCCAGTCTATCCCACCAGGGTCTCCCAGTCAGCCAACCAGAGTAAAATAATGGATCAATGGCTGCCAGAAAATCATTTGTTTAATCCGATTTGCAGGGATTTTCTCTCCTTGAGCATAGAAACGATGGAAGGCTGGAAGACAAAGTGTGGCTGGGAGTCTTCTTAAACATCGGTTCAACTCCTACATTATTCTGAAATCTGACACCTCAGGAAATAGATATTGATCACAATAACCATTTACTCACTCTGTCTTTTTGTGAGGGCACTGATATTCTTTGTCAAGGAGTTGCACAATTATAATTCACACACTGTGAGACTTTCCCAAAGTTTGCTGTTAAACAAGTAATTGCATCCATATTAAAATTGCTCATTTAAATGTAACCATGCTGTTACTTTGAGCTATTTACGTCTCACGCCTTTTCCGGCGTCTGAATTATCAAAGCTGTAGACATATCTTTGCACAGAGTCCAGGCTTTAGACTTTCGTCTTCTGCAAGCTTCTGTATGTTTATCAGGCTGACCGCGCTTTGCCTCAACCCGTGTTGTTGAAGACATAATGTGGGGGCTAAAAGCATCCACTGGTCCACCAGGCATGTGAGAGAACTCCAACCAGACTCCCTGGCTAAGGTTTCACATGGGCTTTCCTCCTATCGGCTGACATATTGGCTTAGCTTCTACGGGTCTAGACTCACTCCAGGACTGAACTACTATTCACCTTCCAAGGCTGACATAGGTTTAGTTATAACCTGAGCAAGGATACATTTCACTAGCTTATTTAGTGATTCTGAACGCTTACGTGGTGCGTGTCTCTTGAATGAAAAGATACATGTTAAGAAATGACGAGACAGGAGACAAAACCTTTGTTTGTTTCAAGACTACCTTTGAATGGGGAACCCTCAACTCTGCCAGGGTGAAGTTTATATATCCGGGTGCAAATATTGACGTCAAACAAAAGAACATTTCACACAGCGCGGTGTACACAAACCAGGAAAGAACAAAGCATGAAGGTGTTTCCATGCTGTGTGGTTCAGTGCACTCCCCCTCACTGATGTCATTCCGCAGTCACCAACCAATGTATTATTCATGGGGAAATGTATAGTTTTTATCAGTCTCATCCGGGGAATTCCATCAGCATTGATTTGCTCCGCAGACTAACAGGATGTACTGTACAGGACAGGATATGAGGAGGACAGCAGGGAATTCAAGAAGATATGTCTGACCTGATATTCCGCCGTGTTATCTTTCCGACAGATACACTGATGCGGAGATGAGAGAGTTGGAATGACACTATGGCCCACACAGAAAGACCATTTTTGGGAAGCTTGAGCCAACAGATTATGATCATTGAGTCCAGGCACGTTAGATTTCCATCAACTATTAGGTTGATTTAGTACCACATTTACCGTGGCCATGTGACAATAGGTAATGCTGTTCAGGGAGAAGAAACAATCAGATATATCCAGCTCAGGAGCTCAGGAGCCATTGTTCCCAGCCCGATTATGTGTATCCTGGTAGAGTCCCCAACTCACTCCAGACTTAGAGTTGAAACTGGAGAGTCCGAGACCCCCACGGCCCCTTTAGTACCTAGACTGTTGAGAGATGGAGGAGTTTGGTGTGTGTCCAGGGCGGGAGGGGCAGTGGGGCAGTGTATGAGGGGGAGGAGGATATGGACTCCCACCGGGGGCTGTGACGCCTAAACAAATCCAATCTAACCTTGTTACCCCCAGTCTCACAGCACTGACCTCGCTAAACGGCCCCCTTCAAAACAATAGCCTGAACAGCCTGGGCAAGCCAAAGTGAGCGCGCGCACACACACACACACACACACACACACACACACACACACACACACACGCACACACAAAAACACACCCACACAGTTGCAGGTTCTATAATGAATGAGTGGTTGTGAATGGATGGCTGTGTGCACTTAGCGCCAGGCACGTCTAGCCCTGGCCGTGGATGATGAATTGACAGCAGCTCGGAACAGGCTGACAGGCTTTGGTTCACGGTAGCCGCTGGGAGGGAGTACATGTTTCAGTGGGGCTGGCGGGCTCATTCTGGAGGGGAGCGAGGGAGACGAGGAGAGGCGAGCGGGAGGATTCCGTAGGGATGGTGATGAAGCACACGGCTCAGGTTTCCTGTCTCTGATGTAAGGCCAGCCTGGATCGATGGCTCCGCTGGGGCCAGGCCCAGCACACTCCAGCCGGCCTGCTCCCCATCTCGCTCTCTCGTTCCCTCTTTTTCGCTATCTCTCTGTCTTTCTCCCTCTCCCCTGCGCTAATTCCCCATATCTTACCCCAGTCACAACATAAACCCCTTGGACCACCTGCTCTCTCTCCGTCACACGAGCCAAACCCTACTATTCCTCTCTTAAAGTTAAGATTCCAGATTAGCATAAATAACTGCGGAAACAATTCAGTTAAAGATGTGCTACAAAGAGTCAGATTAAAATGACAGTCCTACTCGAGATCATTCATCTTGTCTTAGCGGTATATGATGATTCCTACCGCTCCTGTGATGCCAGCAGCTTCTTTTTTTAGGTGAGCGTGGAAGACACTGTTAGAGGTTACATAAAGATCACAACACTTGGACTTGCGTATGAAGACCTGCCTGCGGTATTGAGATGAATGGCTTTTTAATGACCTTCGAGAGCACTGCTATCTATAGTCAGATCCAAAGGGGATGGTTTGGGGAGCCATGCCTTGGAATGGTCTGACTCGCCACCCTGGGTGGCGGGGAGAAGCTGCCTGCTGCTGTCTGGGCTCTGCTGGCTTGCTCACTGGTGAAGAACAAACAGGCCTGGTGTTGAAGGGAACGCTCCTTCTTGGCTTCCCACATTTGCAACACGCTAGACTTTAGCCTACTTGAGAATGTCAGCTATTTGTCTGGGGTGATGTTGGCTGAGCAGCTCGTTATTCGTTTCATTCAAAGGTGAAGTGTTTGTTGGCTGAACTGGCAAAACTGGTCTTGTTCAGAATATGGCTATTAAGGCACACCTGATTTGAAACTTACTATTATTTGAAAATTACTGAATCGAATATGTTGAATCACTTCGCAGCGGAGATTTCTGTGGAGGGCCTTAGATTTAAATAGTGTGATGGTATTGCTTTCCCGTGTTTATTTTGGTTTGGTGTTAGGAAATACGGGCCAACGACACAGAGAGGGCCACGTCTGTGTGTCTGATGGATGGGCAGAGTGCAGGCAATGTTCCAGAGGCTGAAGCGGAGACCACAGAGGCCTGGTTGGCAGGTCTAAACACTGCACTGGTGTTGGTTAAGAAAACAGAGCATACATTGGGCCACAGGCATTTTGGTGCCCATGTTATATTTATTCAATTTAGATGGTGCATCACGAGCACACCTGCACCATTTCCTAAGTGTCATATTTTATTTTGATTCAACAGAGCACTACCAGGGGAAATCAGGTTAAAGAGTTTTATCTCCAATATCAGAAAAGCCGCAGGCAAAGTGATTGCGTTGTTCCAATCTGACACTACGAGCCATTGCATGTTGGTTTCGAATTAGACATTGCTGTCTGTTTCCATCTGCAGGCAGCATTTGGTCTCGCATCGAGGCCTGGCCTAAGCCTATCTGACACGTGAGCTAACCATAGCGGACACCCTGCAGCCGATAGCACAGGAGAGCAGGGCGGTCTAGGGAGCGATCGCCGGTGTCTGTGGTCTATTGTCCGCTTCCACACGTGCATTGTACAGAGGAGCACCTTCCCGAGCTGGCACCGACCGCATAAATATTTAATGCCGGCAGAGCCTGGTCCGTCCAGAGAAATTATTCATATAATCCACGGTCAAGCCTTTCCTGAAACGCCAGGATAGCTGGGGCAGAAATAGAGCTGTGTATTGTGTGGTGTGTGAGCTCCATCCTCTTAACATGCGGTAGCGGCTGTAGCAACGTTGGACCCAAAGCCAGAGGCGGTCGACCACCACCACCGAGACACTGCGCAGGGTGGGTGAAAAGAGTGAGAGAGTGAAACGGACAGACCAGGGTACCTTCTGTCTCCGTGACAGTTTGGCCATCGACGGAAACGTGGTGGTGCAAGCCATGAGGAGGCCAGCGGAAGGCAGAGAGGACCGGAGGAGCGTGCCAAGGCTATTTTGGCGTCGGCAGCAGGCCGGAGGCATCACGGCAAGGGCGTGAAAATGAAAAGGGAAAGGCCGGCCCAGAGCTGCTGACTGGCGTGTAATTGGCTGGTCCAGCTTACACAGTGCCTTATTCATGCTGGGATATGAAACGAAGAGGCTGGCATGGACTCACTCTCTCTTTCTCTCTTTTCTGCTCCCTACATCTCCACTGCACCTCTCATCCCTCTCTCTCTCTCTCTCTTTCTCTCCCTCTCTCTCTCTCACACACACACAAACACACACACACCATATATCTAAGTACCTTACTGAGTGATGATGTGACGATTGAGCTGCTCTAATGGTCACTTCAAAGATGGGCAGTCTGTCCTGTTTGAAACTCTCTTAATAATGTTACGTTTCAGGATGAATTAGCAGAGGATTCTTTTTATATTTGGGCTGTAGTTGCATGATCAGAGGGGACACTAAAGGAGTTAGCATGTTCAATCTCTTGCTGATAAGGACGATAAAAATTATGAAACTCAACCATACAATGTATTTTTTTATCAAGTAAGCAGGGGAGCTCAGTTTGTGACTGGCAGAGTGAAGGGGGAGGGGCTCTGACCAAACAGTATGTGCACATCCCTGGCAGTAGCACATAGACAACTGGAAGAAAAAAAAT
Source organism: Galaxias rostratus (assembly GCA_036024795.1). Classification (NCBI taxonomy): domain Eukaryota; kingdom Metazoa; phylum Chordata; class Actinopteri; order Galaxiiformes; family Galaxiidae; genus Galaxias; species Galaxias rostratus. The sequence goes on from JAVQJS010039732.1 coordinate 6,421, forward strand.
CACACATTCTCATGCTGTCAATCCAAGATCAACTAACAATCTCCTTATATCTCTGGCAAAGGCACATAAATAAAAACATTCTCATCAAAGTCACCATTTATCTATACTCACTAAACAACTTGAGATTTAAGCTGCCATTTTGTGGCCTCAAGTAGAGCCCGTCTCCCGTATCAGTCTTTTTATATTTCAACCATGTATTACAGGAGGGGGCTAAAAATAGACATTTCTTTCCTTTGCCAAAGAATAAACGTTATAAACAAAAGTTTTCTCTATATATTTTACAGTATACAGTGGCACATACGTTTTTTAATAGATTGGTTTCATGACAAAAGAGGGAATCTTCACGGCTAATTCTAGGGTTATTTTTACATAAATAAATACGTTTTGTTGCCCCTGTTTGCATGATATCTCCGTGTGCATGAACATGTATGCCTTTTAATTGCGTATGTTCCTTTTACATCCTGTCCAGACAGCACGTTGGAAACGGCTGGAAACATGAAAACAGTTGCCCAAAAAGTGTTTGTAATTATTCCAAAGACAATGGCTGCTGGTAGAATATGATTGCTCTCCATGGTCCTGATTTTTTTTCTCAATTTCTCGAGTTTGCATTATCTAGCCAAATACAAAAAAATCCTAATGATCCTACAAATTGGAATAATTGTTAAGGCATTTTTCATTGTGGTCCTTTGTCATTGTGTTTTTTGTAACAGCCTTGCAGGCTTCTTTAAAATGTATGTTTACGATCGTGATTCGGGATTAATTCATCCTAGAACGGTAATGTAAACATACTAATCCAAAAGCAGACCCAACTTAATTCTGAAGCCACAAGTGTCAGCCCTTTCCGCACGTAAGTCTGTCAAGCATTCACAACCACTGCCTGCGTCATGCATTCCTTGGATAGAATCAAAATGTGAACGGGTGGCTTCTGGAGAAGTGCGAAATGCGTATGGCAGCAATATGGGGCGTTTACAAAAAATATCATCACAGTTCAAGCATTTTTTTGGAGGATTCATATTTTTGCTGTAACTATGGGCTGTGTCACCGATGTTTTATGATTACACAGCAAAAATAACTGCACAATGCTGAATAGTGTAAGCTGCCGTATCGCGAATTACTTGAACAACAACGACGTGGTGGAATACGAACTTTAAATTGTCTGGCACTTTGATCCGCTGGAATATTAAACTCAGACATGATGAACAACAAAATATGATAGGATGGGGCTTCAACAAAGAGCCTTATGCATGAGCTTAGTATGATCTGATGACAGGCAACCTCTCAGAGTGATAATGATAAATTATTAGTTAATAGCATTGTCAACTGGGACACTTTTTTTGTGTGCTAATTTCTCAACTTCTGCAGACTTTTTGCCTTCGAGATCCCTCCAACAAAATGTCCCTCAGCCAATTAAACATGTCCATAATAACTTTAAATTGGTCATTGGTCCACAGTAATGTAATTAATTTAATCTTATATAAGGCCCACAAAGCACCTCTTAGATATTTTAAAACAAATTTTTGCAATACAACGCAATAATAAGCTTGATTGTGATGACTTTCAGAAACGTATAAAGGAGTCAACATGCAACTTACCATTAGTTTTTTGGTAGATTTTCACACATTAACCAGCAAAACAAGTTGAATGTGTAAAGTAGGCTAGGGTGGAATGTTGCCTAGAACAAAACTTGTACGAATTGTTTCCCAAGTGTTTTGCAGACAAATAAAGAAAAACACAAAAATAGCCGGGTCTTCAATGCTACATTCGCCTTCCAGCGCCACGCATATTTTGTAGGTCTTCCGGATGCTGCTGGGTACCAGGGACTGTAGATTATGAATTACTAATGTGTGGGATCACAGTATAATTGTCTGTCTTCCGCGATCGCTGGCTGAATGTCAGGAATAGATCATTTATGTCATTAATTCCATTATCTGAACATTGAAATAAGTAGTTCCTTTGAAAACAGTTTATATTGTTTCTGAGAATCTTTGGGAGGGTGTTGCTGGCGGAGAAGGAGGGGCCCATTTGAAAATGTATAGGAGGTGGTACTGACTGAAAACCTTGATAATAAGATCACTTCTCCAACACAGATTTTTTTTTTCTTCAAACGACGGACATATTTAAACAATATTGACTTGATTATTTCGACACAACAATTTTATGTATTTTATAACGACGGCAGCGAGAGTTACAATAAGCAATATCAGTCCGAGGAACTGTTATTCTAAATATCAATCACAACGGCATGACCTTTCTGATTTCGAGTGTTTTCATGGCATCTGGTGGTTGGAGAAAAGCACTGCTTCAGGTTTTGAATATTGTCATTTGGGTTAGTTGTGTGAAGAATTTCATCATATTTCACTAGTAAATGCAGTTTGAGTCAAGATAGTGTGTGATTTTCCGTTCTGCCCCACTTTGAATTATCAGGAACCACTCTGAAACGTCCAGTACTTTTTATGACAAGGTGGCGCCTTGAAAGCTTGATGGAGTGAAAGCCCTCTGGTGCCAACATCAAGTGCCAGACAGTGTGGCATGCACTGAGCTCATGCAAGATCGTGTGAATTGTGCGTCAATGAGTGTGCGTGTGGTTTATATGACTGCCTAGATTTACGTACGGTGAACTTATTTAAGCTCATTTAACACGACATAATGGCTAAAGCCTAGCAGTAGATAAACTATAGAGCCTTATTATTTTTCTGGTAATTTTTCAAACACCTTCGCATGTTTTGTTTCAGTAGCGTTATGGCAGTTGATATCTGGGAACAGTCTTACACGATGCCTGTGGTATATCGCCCAATATGTTTTTTCTCTCAACAAATCCACATTGCCATTTGAACAATTATTTAGTCACAATTATTATGTGACTAGAATAAAATAGATCTGTTACTCTAACGTATTCAACAAAATTCACACGCAATTGCACATAGACATTTGACAATGCATACTGTACACAAAAGAAAACGTTATGGAGTTAAGACTAGGACTGCTAGGATTGGGTAAGATAGCCGGAAAGGTTTCTATTTTTTTTGTGTTTTATCCAATTTAAATTTGAATTTCGTAAATCTTTACTAATCCTTTAATACTAAAATGCCAGCTGCATTCATTTTATGACTCAATGAAACCACATTTTTTTAGTGGCGCTGTTGGTATTTTATGCTATCTTGTGTGGGCGCTCAAAGTAACGTCAAATCATTTAAGCTTTCCTCCAACTTGTTCAGTTTCACGGAATTATTGGGTGCTATTCATGCTTAATTATCATCAACTGTAGAACACCTGCCGCAAAAAAAGGGAATATTGAAAACACTGTCCACGTCATGGATCAACAGGTATTGGACATGGCTTAGTAGAACTGAGATTATTATTAGTAACGTATTGACAAAATATATTTATATTTATCTTATTTCAGGTCGATAACGACGATAAGAAAACTTTAATTTCGAACCAAAAAGTGGAGGCAGAGACATGCAGAAGTTCAAAAACGTCAGCTTCTTTTAATTTCATAAACTCGATAATTGGATCCGGAATAATAGGTTAGTCTGGAAACAATAGGTTTATTAAAATTAACGCAACATTTAATTAACTATATGATTATTTTTATTACCTAAATGTCATGTTATAGATTTTGCTTAATCAAAAAAGTAAGACAAAACAAACTCTTGTGATGAACGCATATGCATCATATGACCACCGCCTGTTAAACCCCCCCCCCCACCCACTAGCACCACTAACAACCCCCCCCCCCTTTTGGATTAGCCCCCCTAATCTACACTGACACTGTGACACAGTGCCATGATATTTCTTAAGTAATTTATTTTCAGCGTCTTTGAGTGTTTTGGATAGCGTTTTCTAAATATACTGTATTTTTATTATGAATATTATTATATTATTATTATGTCTCATTAAAACATCTATTGCCCTTTTTTAAGCAAATTATTTGGGGCTTAAGAGTCACTCCTTGTAGGGGTGCACTCTTCTGCTCAAATAACCTACAGCAATTTACTGCATAACACAGTTTAACATGTGACATACTGAGCCTCATTCTATGTGACAATAATGTTTGTTTGTTTTGTGCATTTTGTTGAGGTTTGCCATATGCCTTGAACCAAGCAGGGCTTCCACTTGGTCTCCTGCTATTAATAATGGTTGCTTTTATCACAGGTAGGTATTGGTAGGCAGTTGCCTCATTAGATCTCTATTGGGAAATGTGAATTACTGTTTCTTACATGAAATGAACAATTTCTAAGAAAGGACTAAGACTAACCATATGACCGATCAACCTAACCTACTTGTTGTTCACTACAGACTACTCAATTATTTTGTTGATTAAAGCCGGAAATCTATCAGGGACCAACAGTTACCAGTCATTGGTGAAATACACGTTTGGCTTCCCTGGATTCTTGGTTCTGTCTGCTTTGCAGTTTCTATACCCTTTCATTGGTAACTTAAACAAATAAAATACAAACTTTTATAATGATACACATTTATCTTGTTGAATCTAATCTCTTTGCTTGTTCATTGAACAGCTATGATCAGCTACAACATCATAACTGGTGACACACTGACCAAAGTATTCCAAAGAATACCAGGAGGTATCATTTGCTAAAATGAAATCCACATCTTGTTTTTGTTTACTAAAATTGTATTAGCCCGGTCGTACTTGAGGTTCCAAATGGATGTGTGTAGTGCAAATGTTCTTATGTTGTCAATAATCTTGTTTGCAGTTGGCCCTGACCACATACTGGCAGAAAGGCATTTTGTAATATTGATGTCCACCATTTTATTCACGTTGCCTCTATCTCTCTATCGAGATATAGCAAAGCTGGGAAAGGTATGCATTATAGCATGGAAAATAATTCCTTTTACTTTGGTTAAGAACGTAAGATTGTAATACAACAGTGTTTCGAAGTAAACTGCAATGTTTTGCAATGTGCTTTCAGGTATCTCTCCTGTCCATGGTGTTGACTATTACCATTCTCATAACTGTCATCATCAGAGCAGCAACCTTAGGACCACAGATGTACACATGCTAACGTTTCACTGGACTAAATCTTCCTTCACGTCAATATTAAAATTGAATTGTCTTGACTTTTGTTGGAGTTTACACCTACAAGAACATAAAATGCCAGGCAGACTTAGGAAGGGTCTATACAGAGTGATGACAGAAAACCCTTTAAGGAACCTTAATTTTTTGCAGTATATGTTTCACTTTCACGTGTAATATTTATGATTAAATGTATTTTAACAATACGAAACTCTATAAGAAACAGAAAACAGACATTCCTAATGTATTTCCTCCGTAGCCCGCCTACAGAGAACGCTTGGAGTTTTGCTGGCTGGAATGCTATACAGGCGGTTGGTGTAATGTCTTTTGGTGAGTTTTGATCAATTCATGTTTTATGACAGGACTCATAATCTCGATTATAAACTGGAAAATCATGGAACCCAGATTTTCTAAAGGCCTTGTTCCCAATCTGTCACACAGCGTTTATTTGCCACCACAACAGCTTTCTGATATATGGTTCTCTGGAGGATCCTAGTCTCAGTAACTGGTCTCATATCACTCATGTGTCAGTTGGCTCTGCCCTAATTGTCAGCGCATTGTTTGCTGCGGCTGGTTATGCTACCTTCACTGGTTACACTCAAGGTATTTCAGCAAATAACTTCATAGAACTCATTCACACCCTTATAGAATTTGAGATTATGGTTGCAACAATCCTTTTTTTGCTGTATTAAAGGTGATATCTTTGAAAACTACTGCAGAAATGATAACTTGGCCACATTTGGACGATTTTGTTTTGGGGTCTCAATAATAACCACTTTTCCTCTGGAAGCTTTTGTGACGCGTGAGGTAAGTCAGACGCAGTCGTGGGGGACAAGATGGCTGAAGGTCTAATCAAATATATAGGTTATATTTGTGTTATACATGTTGTCTCCTTCTCTAATTTTCAGGTGGCATCAAATTTGTTTTTTAATGGACCATTGTCAAACGTGAAACATTTTTTTATTACCTTGTTCATAATCTCATTGTGCACAGCAATATCACTGGCATATGATTGTTTGGGAGTTGTTCTTGAGTTAAATGTAAGTAATATACACAAATGTGGGACTGAAATGTCGTATTGGAATATGAAACGCTACTGTTATAACTTTTTGTTGTATATGTTGTTGTTTATATGACAAATGTATATGTTAATTTATCGTTCAGGGTGTTTTGAGTGCCACACCCCTGATCTTCATAATTCCAGCTGCTTGCTACCTCAAGATTTCAAATGGCCGCTGGTTCCAGGCAGACAATCTGTTCCCGTCCATCTTACTCCTTCTTGGTGTGTTCGTCATGATAACCGGCTTGATCATGACTATCCTTTACTCTCAAGACTGTTCCCATGGTGTTGAGATGTTCTACTGCAAAGCCACGAATGGGTCTAGCACTATACCTCCCACTCAGCAGCTGGTTCAGAATTAAACTCTGAGCGTCTCCATTTGACATTACAGTATGCTTTTTCATCGTAAAATATAATGCCACTTAATACAGTGCCTCCAACATGTTGATATTTCATAAGATATCATGGTAATACATTTGTATGCAATTTACATGCCAGAAAACAGTATTTTTGTGTCATTAAATGTATTTGCCTTGGCAACGCCACTATAAGCGAACCTCAGCACATATAGACTTGACAAGGGATTTGAACAATGTTTTTCCTGCCTCACAATCATGCATTGTCGGAATATGTGAACCTATAATAGATTTGTTTACAGTTTTACTTTTATTTACATTGTTACTATTTGAGTTAAAAAATATATAATTATTCATACTATAACTGAATTAATTAATAAATTAACAAATGGTAAAACTCTTTTGATTAAGCAAATTTTATTAAAAAAACAACAACTGCATCTGTTGACACGCCAAAGAAAATGCCATGCCTCATACTTCCTTATAGTGTCGCTGTAAGACAAAGCCTGACTTTGTTGGACAAATACATTTAAAGTACTGATAGTGTCTAACCAACAAATTAGTAAAACGCACAAAATCATGTGCATTACATGTTCTATATAGGCAACAGGATCACCAATCGGGAAGAGTTAGATTACCGAGCATCGCAAAATTGTGTACTTCTTTCTTATTTCGGTAGGCACTGTCCTACCGGTCCTCGGAAAAAGTTGGAAGAGCGGTGCTGTCATTGCTAAGAAATGTGGTCATTGTGCATGGCCGAGGGGAACACAGTGACGCGCCTTAGACCAATGTCGGGGTTACAAAAATGAACAAAAAGTATGGATAACCAAGAATATTCAAGTTTTATCGTCACATCTTGAGTTATCTTCAAGACTGATGCAGTTGATTAACATAGACTTCAACGGCATTCTTGGTAGGCAAAATCTCTATCTGACAAATTTATCTTTATTTACTTTTTTTGTTAAAATATGTGTTTGGAAATTAAATCAAATACTAATTATGTTTGGGAAAACTGCTAAACCAATTATGAGTTCTTCAGACATTGGTTTATTAAAAACACCAAGCCAAAAATGTAATCCAGATAGCTCTTAATTTTACCTGTTTCTTTGCTGTTGTTAGATTGAGGGACTCCGAAACTGTGCAATGCCAGATACGGACAAACATGGATCCCAGTGCAATCGACGACCTGACTTTAGGTATGTATTGTAGGTTTGAAGTCTCACCTTAATGTGAGCATCCTAATAGATATTTATTTTTAATATCTAGCCTATGTGTGGTTAGGTAGGCCTAGATATTTACAGTTTTGATACCTAGGTAAACTTAACAAAAACGGTGACATTTCTTGCAATTTGGAAGTGTATAGCCTTATTCTTAAAAAAAAACACTCTTTGTAATGTATTTGAATTGAGCTGCCCAATGATACCTGCAACGTAAATCGTTTTTTTTCTCCCCCTACAAGTTCGTGTTGTACCCAATACTGTGGTGATTGCATTGATGCAAGGAAATTGCTGTATATGTTTATTAAATGAAGGCCGATGCAAAAAAAAGAAGGAAAACGCATTCTTATGAATCATGAAAAATTCACTTTAATTAGTATTCCTAGATCCGAGCTATGCTGAATTAATTGGAAGGGATGTCACACTTTTTCCAGATGCTGAACTTTGAACTTAATTCATTTCCTGCTTTCCAAGTTGTACTGTTTGAGAATGGCCTTGCACGCATGGCCTTGGAGAATGGCCTCGGGTTATGGGAAGAATCCTAGTGGATGACCAGGCATTCTTAGTCCATCACAACCATTTGTTGTCCTATTGTAAAAAAAAACAACAACAACAACATTATTTTGTGTCTGCAGTAGCTAACCATGTATTGGCCTAATAGATATAAATGTGTTCAACAGTGACCTAATAAGGTGGAGGGTTTTGGATGAGTTGTAATTCACATCCATTTAGTTCAGCGGATTGGATATGATGATGTCAACTGAGAGTATTCCAGTGGTTGGAATCGTTAAAGCGGGGGAGTTAATTTCCAAAGCATTTTCAGTGACTACTCACTCCTTTGGCATTTGAATTAGGACGTAAGGAACTTGACACTCCCTTATCGTACACAAAGGCAGACTACCCAGTTGTTTTAGTTGTGTTGGTAAAGTGACATGTTTCCTATCTGCTCGTGTCTTCTATTACTCAAGGCTAAAACACCTTTTGCATCTGAATAATCGAAAAGGATTATGATATGTCTAGCGCCGATTTGGTCCGGCCCGTTTCTACCGTGCTGTATTTGTTGTCCAACTCTCGTCACAGCCACTTAAACCATGCCAATGACTCGAGACCCATTGCAGGAATGCTTCATAATATACGTGTCTGGTTAGGTAACTGACTGACTTCTAAACTGCTGCAGGCATTTAAGATGACATCTGGTCTTCTTCTTAAAGTCTGGCATTTCAAATTGGCAGAGTGTGTATGGACTTATGTAAGGGTTAGATGGTTTATCAATTGTCTTTGTGGTGCACTTTGTGACTTTCAGGTTGTTCATTGCCCTCTCCAATAGTGCATTGTATGAAATCATTTGTGATGGTAGGACACGCCTTAAACTACAGTATGATCTCACATAGCTGGCTTTCCAGAGGGTAGAGCATGAAATTGGTTAAAGTTTTGTGATTCCCCGCAGCTGTTTCCAGAGACACTTGCAGTCCAAGGGCGCAGCTGCTGCTCTAAACATAGTGAGGAAAGTTACTGCAAGGGGGCTTGGCAATATCTTAACCACAGGCATATGTACATGTTAGAGCTTCTATCAACCCCAAGTTACTGAAATAGTCCCCTTTGCACTATTTTTAATTGTATCATCGGTCCAGCTGTAGCTCAGCTCAATTTCAATACACAATAAAGTAAAGCCAATACATTTTATTTCCCATATTATTAGCACTCAGATTTAGGGTGACAAAAAACAAACTCTACCATTTAGAACAAACATAGCTCTTTAATATGCAGTAGTATGCTTTAAGATAATGCAGTTATATGTTCTATATACTGCATGTTTAAGGAATTACTTCTATCTGAGATATTATTGTGCCTCTCTCATTGGGTAATGATTCTGTACAAAAATATTGTTTATGATCTTTAACTTAGTCTTGGTCCAAATTTGAAATGATTTTCCTGTCTGAAATGGCATTTTAACCCTTTCGGATTAAGATCTAATATCATAGACCAGTGACTTGAAATGGATTCATAACAAAATACAGAGTTCACATTAGAGCCTAGCAGGAAGGAAAGAATATTGAAGATCAACATGCAATGATATGTTGTAGCAAAAAATCCTCGGCAAGCTTGCTTTCTGGGGTCTGCCGTGGCTCCCTTTGGAAATAGAGGGTCTTTTTTGTCCGAAAGATTGTATGCTTTCTGCCTCACAGGAATAAAACAGATAAAGTGGTCATCGTCCAGAAAACACGGGAATAACGGGCTGTCTTTGTTGGGCTTTTGAAAACAATGCAGTGACCGTAAATAACAAGGAATGCCTATGTTGCTAGTTTTTGTTGCAGGAAATCTGTTACAAGTGGATTTAAATGAATGGGAACACTCTTCTACACAACAACGTCGTAAATGTTACAATGAAAGGAACACGTTATAGTGCGGATATGTTACGCTGTTTACCTGGTGTGAAAATACTGTAGACGTGGCTATCATGTACCACGGAAATAGTTTTCAGTCTTGTTAATCTCTTTGTTTGTCTTATGCACCCCTCCAGATTGCAGTGCAGACCCCTCCCACTCTCTACCCCCACGACCTTCTGAATTCATTCAATTGAATTCGTTCCCTGTTGTCAATAGTGGCTTGTTCTTATCTCTGAGCATAAGAAAAAGCTTAACAGTAACGACTTGATGAATCATGTTGGTGTTTACCGGGCGTGAAATTATTGTAATCCTGGCAAGCATGTGCCATTGGAAATAGCTGTGGAACCCCTGCCATTATCTTTGTTTGTAATATGCAGTCCTCCAGCAGATAGCAGCACATAACCCTCCCACCCTCTACCCCCATAACGTTCTGAATTAATTCGAATGAATTCGTTCTCTGTCTGTTGTCAATAGAATCTTGTTCTTATCTCTGAACGTACAAAAAGCTTAGGACGGGTACAGATATCTAAAACAAACAAATTAGTTGAATTTGTCTAACCCCTATTATAGATATGTCCGCCGTCAGTACCTGCTTTACAATGTAATGTAAAATGTATAAATGGTTTGGGTTTGACCAATGTTTATCTTATCTATACAAATGTATATTCACAAATATATATTGTATGGTATAATATATAACTTATACATAAATATAGATACATGCGTCTGTCTGTCTGTCTGTCTGTCTGTCTGTCTGTCTGTCTGTCTCTCTCTCTCTCTCTCTCTCTCTTTATATATATATATATATATATTCCATGATGCTTGTGGTTCAAAATGTTCTAACAGTTATTCATTAATTATTCAGGCAAATATCAATAGTCAATATCAAAAGTTATGTTGACTGTTTATGTTTACAAAGCATGATCTTTACTTGGATGTATGTTTTAAAATTTAAAATCAAATCCTCATACAATGTCAGTTAGACCTAGTTGATAGAGTAGCGTTTGGCATATTCTTCTCACTGGGTGACGGCAATCCCACACCGCGGTCATAGGGATCTGTCTGTGGAGCAGTAGGTCTGGTTTTCCTGTTCGCTCCTGAGTGCATGTGACCAGCAGCAGGGGAAAGACAGGCTGGTGTGCCTTTGATAGAGGCCTCCCTGTCAACAATGCAGCATTGTTTCAGAGAAAGCCTGCAGTGTGAAAGATATAATGAATCAAGGAAAAACTTTCTCTCTTCATCAGCCCTTTCTTATATTTAACTGTTTGTTAATCAAATGCACCAGAATGCCCCTGTGCAAAGGTCTTTGCAGTAAATAATAATAATAACAATAATAATATATTATATTTATAAAACGCTTTTCAAAACACTCAAAGATGCTGTGCAGCCCTAGTTTTGCTGGGGAATGTCATTGCTGTTGCTGTTAGGTATGTTAGCTTGAATCTATTGGATTGGAGAACCCCAAATGCTACTTTGACCTCATGTGAAGGTAAAAGAAAGGTTATCTGCACTTGCACACGAAATGGAACACATGTCAGGTTGCTTTTTAATCTTAATCGTTGGCAGATGTTTACTGTGTTGACCGTGCCAAGTCGCTCGTCTGCCCTCGGAATGTGTGCTCGAGGCGGATTTGACTCCTGAAATGAAGGGCAGGGAAGTTGGAGTGAGCACAGGTCACGTCGGTTGATCTCCGTTAGTTAGGGTCATGTACATGGAACAGAAAGGATGCCATCTGTCATCACTTCGATTGACTGACTTCCTGACAGTCATCCTGAAAGTCATTCCCGTTCGACAGTAAAGGAAATACCGTGTGGAATTATGTGTATGTAGGCTAAATGAGGCATTGGGAACAGTGGGTTGTAATGGACTTGATTCTAGGGCGCGACTCCACCATTAAGATTCCTCAGACACGTATCAGATTTCAAAATAAGGCTTTGACATGTGCAGAGACTGTTTGAGAGCTGCTCTGGACCAAGCTGTGGGAAAATGGTTTTTGTTTTGCCTAAAATAATAATGGATACACATAGGAAGTAGGAAGTTCTCATAGAGTTGGTTTGCTCTTTTCGCCTTAATCTCTTTCCATCCCACACATCTTCTGGAGTAATAGCCTTTCCAGACCTTTTCTAAACAGCTTATGTTTACTGTGAGTGACCTCTCACCAAATTACCAGCTGTGTTCCTGGCCCTGTGTTTTGTCTTTCCACAGGGATTACCCCCCCCCCTCCTTCTACTTGACTCTTCGACTCCTCCTCAACCCCACCCCTCTGCCCAGTTCACTCCCAATACCACCTCTAGCCAAAATCCCGCCCCCGGCATTAAATGCGTATTTTTTATCATTACTCTTTTCCTCTTTGTATGTTACACTAGTTTTAGTAAAAGGGAAATTTGAAATAAACAAAGTACTAAGCCCCAAAGACACAGTTTCCCGGCCTTTGTTGCACAATTGAATGGGTAGACTTCTTGCATACATTTTTCCATTCCTGCTGACATGACTGCTGCAACCCCTGCCACTAGTGCACTACTACTGTATTCCCATTGGTCCAAATGAGACAGCCTGTTTCACATGGCGTTTCCCAACTAGAATCCAGAAAGCCTAGGTTAAATACTATTACATGAAATCCTAAGCACGAGTAGTGTTTTTTGTTTTGAGTTTACTTTTAAGTTACAAACACCGTGTGACACTCGAAAGGGATGTCTTGCCAACGCACTTTCCATTTGTCAACGGGCTATGGGACTGGGTAAAAACACTTCCAAGGCTCCCCCGGTTTAACAGCTTTGCCTCAGTTCTTCAATTGAAATTCATGTGTAGTGGGGGGTGTGGGTTGGCACAGATAGAGCTGTGTGGATAGAGCTTACCTCCAATAACGCAAATGAAATCATGTCAAACCATGTCAGCTGTGACTGGTGGCCAGTGTTTTCTTTTAAATAATGAAAAGCAAACAAGGTCAAACAATGTAACACTTCACTGAATTTGGGACCGCTTCCCAGACTTAAATTTAAAATATACTGGCTTTAGTTAGACCTTGGTTATGTTATCAACTTTTACTAATAATAACAGTGCATTTTATTTATAATAATAAAAATAATAATGCATTTTATTTAGTTTTAAGCGCTTTATTAAGAAACTCAAAGCGCTTTTACACAATTAGGTCACCAATTAATATCATAGACTGAACCATAGACAGACAGCTGTCAAACACTATAACCAGTCTGAGTGATACCACAGCAGCCAATTTGCGCCAGACTTGCTCACCCAACATATATAACGTCTTTCTTTACTATACATTTTTGTGCATGTTGACAAGACTATGAATAGGAATTAGCAAACCGATAACATAAAAGCTAATGATGTAATATCCAAGTGAAACTAAAACAACTTTCCTGCTTGTAATGGTTGTACTGACTAACTCAATGAATGAATAATGACAACAACAAAAAAAAAATGTGTTGGTGCTGGCCCTGCCCACATGCTCATGTCTGTACAGGGAGGTAAAGCTGATTACCACTCTGCTTATTGCTAACTGTGGGGGAGCTCTCCATCTTCAGGAGCTTTCTCAGACACAGTCAGGGGGCCCCAAGGACAGGATTTAGAAGAAAGGGCTGATTCTCTGATGTCACGGCCAGGGGGTGTGGCCTGAAGGTAGGCCCGCTGTTGCACAGGCAGAGCAGAGTTTGTCCTACTGCCCAGGGGAGATGTCAGGTATTTAAGAGGGGAGAACTAACTCGGCCAAAAAGGTAAGAAGCAGTAATGGAAATTCAAACTGTGCGTGTGATTTGTTTGCCAACCAGATGTTTATCGGAGAGGTGTAATGAATATGTCAGTCAAAAATATTAGACATTGAGCCTATTTATCTGTCATTCTGATATTGAGCTTATAATCGTCATGTTAGTTTGCTATAGTATAAACAGCCTCACAAACCCAATGTAAGTGGTTATTACAAAGTTTTTACATGACAAAACAAAAAATTTCAGGTAAGGAAAGAGTAGTCTAGACTAATAGTCTTAGTACAGATCAGCAGATTGATTTAATTTGTCTATATATGTTTTGGGCAGACAGCTTGAAGAAAAGCATGTGGTTGAGAAACTGTCTAGTGGCATGTATGAGCTTGTACAGTCACTCAGGCTACCTCAGAAACCCCATTGCAAAAGAGCACGGCGGTATAGCTGCCCTTATTGTGGTATGCATTGTTTCTCTTGGTTCTTTAAATACACAGGGTGTTGTCCGGAGGGGAGCAGGAAGCCATTTCTGCATTTCTGTTCGACTCTTTGTACATGAACCAACCTATTCCCCGAGGAACCTGTTGATACACAGCAGCTGCTGGCTAACGAACACCAGTATGCAGACTCGCCAATCTTAAGATTCTTCAGAAAGGATCGAGCAAATTAATGCCGGTGAGGCAATACCTTTCCCCCCTAGTTGTCTGGGATACTTTTTCCTCTCATCTGCATCACTACCCTATGACGATTTCTCTTGTTTTTGCGGGAGAACTCCATGTAAATGCTTGAAATGTCTCTTGGGGAGTGCGTCTCTTCAGCTGGAACAATCCTCTGTGGAATGTCAGGAATGTTTGTATTCTGTGGTTCAGCTGTTCATGTCATGTCAACGCCGTTATTGAAGCCGTTGATATCACTTTAAACTTAAAAAAGTGACCGATATTTCCCACCCCTAGTGTAAAAGTATTTCCTGACAGAGTCGTTTATGCAGCCTCATTTGCAGGCAGCCTCATTTGCATCAAGGGAAAGCCTTTTGTTATGGCAACAGTCAAAGAAAATCCAAACAGAGATTCACTTTGCTTTTGTACTTCTCCTGTTTCTGGCTGGTTGTGTTAATTACTACATCACTTACAAATATTTGTTTTGGGGTTTACAGTACCATATAGCTATAGTCACTCAAACGATGTCATACTTTGATACTAGTCTAGATGTCATTAAATGTTGGCTCGCCTAGTATATCTGTTTTTCATAGATATCAGATTCAGTATTTCTTTTGTGTCTGAATTTCTGGTGAAGAGGCATTTCTGTGGAACATCAAAGGTTTCGGACTAACCCCTCAGCAGTGACACAGGCCCTGTAATTTTCTGGCAGTCGCATCCTGATCCTGTCTATCAAGCATGTCCTGTGGTATTGAACATGTTTGTTTGGAGGTGTGAAACCTCCTGGGGGGACTATGAATCTGAGCGCAGGTCAAGCAGCGACATGTCTGCCCTTGTTCAGCAAAGACAATGTCGTCTTGTAAAAAAATTTTTTTTTTTTTGAAGTGAGATTTTCCATGAGGTGTTACCAACTAGTCATCTTACAATACAATATGAGGTTTCCCATTAACGTGGCCGCTGTCTTTTGCAGTTCCAAGGCGGCCAGGTCATTTATTTTCAATAGTTCTTATTAATGTGTGAAAGAATCAAGATGGTTTACAGGCTCAGTGCCAAAGTCAAGTCCAGCACCGTGGACTTTGTTCCCTGATGGGGACTACATTGTGTCCCTGTTACAGTTAGTCGTGTCTGTGTTGACATACATTATTTACTTGGAACGAGCAGTTGAAGGTCATATGTGGTGGTTTCAGACCAAGCTTGTCTGTGTGAGGCATATTATTGTTTATTCAACATTCTTTGTACCATGGCTGCTGTCCGCTCTACTGAATTCTTCACACTGACCCATAGATTGTAGCCCTTTCTGTCAAATACATATTTTACCCATTGTTGTTTTAAGTTTCGACATCGCAATGAAAGACATGGATGATATGTCTGACCAGGTAATTTTGTAATTTAGATGAGTAAGTTAGTGGGTCCTAGCCAAAAGAATTGGACTAAGTTTGGCTGTTTGGGATAAACCACTCCCTCTGCTATTTAAATTGGCTTATAGTGGTCACGTGTTTTGACCAGTAGGTCATGCTCTGCACACCGTTTGGTGCAGAATGGTCAAACAGACCACCAAAATGTAAGTATTAACTATTTTTCTGATTATTCAAAATGAAGGAAAATCCATTGTGGCAGTTGATCAAATAAGTGTTTTTGTACATCTTTGGGAATGGAACCAAGAACAGAGTTTGATCAATTTGGGTCATATGGTGTTGGAGATATGGCCTTTTTGAGTTTGTAAATTGAATCGCTTGTTATAGCGCCATCATCAGGTCATTTGGGGCCATCTTGGGTTTGGGAGTTGTCCTTACTGTAACCGACCAGCATGCTAATTGTTGAGTCTATAATAATAGAAAAGAATCAAGCTGCACAATGACAATTAGAGTGTGCGCCCTTCACCTGAGGAACCCTGATTATGTTGGTGTAACTAAGCAAGCAACAACTTTCAAATACAAGTTAGCCACTGATTTATCGACTTGATATTCATGCCGAATGTTTTTTTATATGAATGTTTTATAACAGAAACTCCACCATGAGACCAGCTGTTGCAGATCATGGGGCATTCTTTGCAGTGTGATCCTTTCATTTTGATTGACCACTTCTTTTAGATCTATACATTGCCAAGATGTATGAATTATACCTTTGTTTAAGGTACAGTCCGTTAAAAGCTTTCATTTGTGGCAATGCAACAGTACTAGCATGCTAACTAACAGTTAGATACACCCATCCAAACGTAGATGGTTTAACTGAGGATATAAATGAACAAACATTAGACTTAACATTTTTTTTTCTATTTTTAATAAATAAAGCATAAAAAACAACTTTGTCAACATGGCATACAGTTGAGATTATATTACACCTAATGGATTACTGCTTCAGAGTAGGGTTTGGTCACACATCCCTTTTAACAAATGGGTTTTACAGAGAAAAAAAACACTTGAGGAAGTGAGAGTATTCACTATGCTGAGCTAGGTTCCCAAATGCTTTAGACGACAGACAATAATTTCACTTCATGTTGCTTTAACATTTTTCTCTCACATATGATTAACAAGCAAGACTGAAATAATGATAAGCCATCTGAAACTCACGGAAAGTTACGTATAACCTGTCATTTAACTGTAACATATTTTACAAATAACCTGTCAGCACTCAACTTCCCATTAGCCCTTTAGCAGATTACAAAATCACAACAATATTATGCCTTGTAATCCAATGAATGCTGTGTTTGTGATACTTAAAAATACAGGGGAGCTTGGAAATGAAAAGTTCCCAGTGTCCAAGATCCCTGTATTCGGCCTTCTGCCTTATTTTGTTAGTCTCACATGGTTTGTGCCTTCTCATTGCTGTCTTCAAGCTCAGTGAATAAATCTCTGCACTCGAGTGTCTTGTGACTCGTTTCCAAAGTGGACCTCTTTCATGTAATAGCCATTCAGCTTACTTTAACTCGGGGGAGAAAGGATTCCTTTGATCGTCTGTGATTCAGTTTAATTTTCTTAATACACTCGGTTTAAGTGCTTGCAGAAACATATCTAATGTCACCATTTAAATATTAATTTGAAGCAAAGTTTTTTGGGGGCAAAAGCAATGAATCTCTTGCCTTCTAGCGTAAGTGCCTGTAAGTCATCTATTTGCATGCTCTGTTTTTTGTCTCTCCAGGTTTTCGACCAAAAACAAAGCCCCGTCTCCGCCTGCTAAATTTAAGGTCCTAGATGATCCGGTTTTCTCCCAGAAATACCCAGGATATCCTCACCTGACCATGGACCAGGTGGAAAACCAGATAGAGAAGGATTTGACTTTGGTTGTGGTTTTGCCTGGCGGAATGGAGAAAGAGACCACTGTCCATGGCAGGTGAGACTACCTTATAAGAGCCACCTGAATTGCTGAACGAGATACATTCATAGACTGATCTTACCAAAGCAAAGAGAGCCAGTTGTGTGTACCGGACTTAATGAAAACAGTACTCCTCTACACAGGATGTTGTGCTTTTTTCATACATTATATATATATATATATATATATTTCCAATGCTCTTGTACTCTACAGTAATTCCGGTTGGATTACGTCAGTTATTTTTGAGGTAGATCAAACTGTGTGTTTATAAAACAGAATATGCAACAACAAAACAATTCAAAGCAGACACAAGGTTTTGATTTGACAGGGTTTATTTTATGGTGTGGTGTTATCAGACGATGCCTGACAGAACTCTTAGTTTATGTGTTTGGCCTTTTTTATGTGCCATAGTTTTATTAATGCTGCTGATCAGGATTTTAACTGACTATACAGTAAGATCAATAAGTGGCAACATGGTTTGGCATCCGGGCCAAACAACTTTGTCCGAACAAGGACAACGTGTCCTCAAGCAATCTTCCATTGCACTGTTCTTAACATAGTTTATTCAAGATATCATTCTTCCTTTTCTTACAATGTGTAAAAGCAACTTCTGTGCACAGTGAAGTCTTTAGATAAGGGGGACAGCTTGAACAGCTACCGGCATTTTTTAACTCATGATGGAAGCATCTTGTGGTTGTTATTGCTTTGTAGGTTTCACATGCACAAAATAGTTTGCAGATAGTCTTTATATCAGACCATGTCTAATGCAATACATGTTTGGAATGTTATCTTTGAGTGCAACTTTTTTCGCACATCACATGGAGTTCTTTCCACTGAATAAATGCTCCTATTTTACTACCAATAATCTTTCTTCAGGCTAATGGTAGTCTTACAGTACTGTTCATTGTCTAATCGTATTTTTCTGGCCTTAAGCTACCCTTTACTCTGATGCTACCAAATGGTCATTCTGGGTTGCATGCTGTCTGTCATGCCTTTCAGCAAGCCACTGATGGATCTACTGGTGATGCTCTGTGCAAAGTATCACTTGAACCCATCAAGCCACACCATAGAGCTGGTCACGACCAACCGGAACCACATTAAGTTCAAGCCCAACGCCCTGATAGGAACCCTGGAAGCAGAGAAGATCATTCTCAAGCTTAAAGGGGGGGAGGAGAAAAACATCAAAAAGAAAAGCCCACAGATGCCGGAGGTAAAGTACCCCTCTGGCCCTCTCTCCAAATCACATAGGGTTTGATGATAAAAAAAGAAGTATGTTCATATATCAGTTATTATTTACTATGTCACGTTTAAAATACGGTGGTTCTCAAATGTTTTGCTGCAAAACAAACAGACGTTAACTCGCCGCTTCATTGCCTTTTACCAGAGGCACCCAGCTTAGTTCTGGCACGATGTAAAACACAGCAACAACAATTCTTTCTTCCTTTATGTTTTATTTCGGCGTACCTCCCTCCCCCCTGGGGGGGGGGGGGGGGGGGGGGGGGGGGGGGGGGGGGGGGGGGGGGGGGGGGGGGGGG
>JAVQJS010039773.1:0-12966 GCA_036024795.1 Galaxias rostratus
TAGATAGGTAGGGATAAATCTTTTATGTCCATAACATCCATATTTCTGTAAAGCTGCTTTGTGACAAATTGTTTTTGTAAAAAGCGCTATATAAATAAAATTGAATTGAATTGAATTGGTATTCTTTCCAGCCTTCAGAACATAAACATGCCCCCAACAGCTTATAAAGGCAGACACAACTCACCTCACTCCAACGACACAATAGCCTTTTTTGGTTCAATTCAGTTGGGTGCTGTATACAAGTTGAAAGGCATAGATAGCCATAAGTAGTGGGTGTGTCTAGCTGCTTAAAACAATTGTAAATAAAAAAACAAAAAAACAATATCCAAACAAGTTAGCTATGCAGCTGATGGGTGGTGGTAAACCACAACCACCATTATCTTCTCCTGGTATGAACCTTTTTCCAATGACTATAGCCTGACAGTGGGAAAACCTCTCTAAACACGGCATACATTAACATGAGCCCATGTTCCACATAAAGAGCATTAGGCTGTCATGTTCATGTGGCATTACCACAGGCTGCAAACCCTAGTGCCATCGAGCGTAGAGATCATGGCGCCAATGAGGAGGTGAAAGGCTTGGTCTGCGGGCGGTGAAGAATGGCTCTGACCAAACATAAAGCCTCTATCACAATCAAATATTTGCAGATGGGGACAGTATAGCACCTAATTGAGGACGGAGAGGCCGCGTGGCGTAAAGGATCAACCTCTTTTTCCTATGACATAATCGCAAAAGAATGGAAAAGCAAACAGTGGACAATGGCAGGCCATCTCTATTCCACAGGGACAGCCCTACCCACACCGGGGAGGGGGAGGGGGGGTGTTTGACCAAGAGGACGCTGAGAGTAAAGAGACGCTGATTGTTTTTACTCATCCTCCACGAAAAAACCAATCTCATTAGTGAAGGGTCTCCCCTGGGTGTTGAGCGTAGTGCACGTGGCTTCTGTCTGAGGCGGCACCACACGCCCCGTGCTCACGTGCCTTCCCAGCGCTCCCACCTGCCTCCCTTTCTTCCCAAACCTGGGCTACATCCTTTCATGACGGAGGAAACTAAGAACTCCACTCTGCCTCACCCACCTTACAGGCTTCGTTCAGGGAGACACCTTTAGGTGTCTGGGACAGGCTTTAACCCTCAGACGACGTCATTGAGAAAACAAAAACACTGTGGGCTTATCCACTTCCAGATTTGAAAAGGAGTATTGGGTTCACTTAAACTGCTGAGTTTTGGTGGAAGGGTTTAGCGTGCAGAAGAAGCGCTTCTATTATTGTAGGAGCTTGGCTGCACAAAGCTACACAAACAAGAGAAAGACCAGCGTCAACTTGGAAACCAGCTTAGTATATCCTTCACTCAAACACCCCCAGAGCAAAGTCATCGTGGACACTTCCGAGGGGACCGAGCGTTGCTCAGCTCAAAGCCTGTCAGCCTCAAGTGGCACTGAAGCCCTCAAAGTGAATCATCCTTTCTCATATCTGGGCAGGGCCATCAACGCTCCCAAGAATAGCAGAGACAGGCAAGCGTTGCCTATTTTCTGAACTGCATTCATAAGGCAGCAAGGACAGCCCACCACCCACCAATCTCATTATCAAACCGCTAGCCCGTGTTTGTGTTTGCCTTCGTGTGGGAGAAATGAAATCGGGACAGTCTGTAGATGACAGCTGCACAATATCGGCCGGAAGATTTCCCCAAAACTTGAGGAGTAAAGCGAATACGGTATGTGTAGCAAAACCCCTGAAGGGGTTAAATTACACCATTAAGTTCAGAGTTCCAGTAAGGAAACAATCTCACACGTGCTTAGGTAGTCTACTTCAGTGTGCACTGTACTCGCTCTACCCTGTAACAATTAAACCTCATTTAATGAACTCCAAAACAATATGGGGTTTACAACGTGCCTTATAGTCATAATCCTGCAATAGCCAAAATGTTAGAGCAACTTTAAGGTTGGTCACGGTTCCTCTTTCTTTGAAGACAAATCCAGTAGCTGTGAAGTACACTATAGTGGCTTTAAATGGGCTCTGTTGACTTTCACAGCAATATTCTTTAAGGCAAAGAAATGAGAATTCCATGCAGCTTAATTCATTCTTTATGTTGACCTAAAGATAGATCAATATGCTTATTGCCTATAAGGTCAAGTATGAATACGTATTTAAATAATTTGTTCATTAAATTCGATCTTTTGATGTCTTTCTTCAGACAACAATAGTGTATTGAAACATTGTATTGTCAATTAGCATTTCACAATAAAACAGCAGAACATCAAACTATTTGACAAAATTACTCCATTGGGTCATCAGAAGTCCTTTCTGAATCTTTTCCTGCACTTTTCAGCCAAGTTGAGAGCATTTGATGGACCTAATTTGGTTCACGCAGTGATGTAAGGGCATTGTGGTGAACAATAATTCTCTTTAAATGCTGTTGGTTGAAAAAATGTGTGAATTCCACTTGATCCTATGACGTTGATCCTATGACCGAACTTGTTCAATATACTTAACATAGTCTTAATAACACCTTACATTGTTTTGAAGTATCCCTTTACATAACGTGTTACTTAACCATTGCTTGGTAGTTGCAAGAAGAAAACAAACAACAATTTGATGCATTATTGTCTGAAAGTGTAATGGAATTTATTTGGAAATATTCCTATCACCTACAAAAGACAATCTACCAGGCTATCGTGGGGGGCTATCTTGGGGCTACTTGCTATGGGGTACACAGTGTTAGGTCCTCTCATTAAAAAATTTCCTTGTGCATTCCCCACCGGTCTATATAAACATGGACACTCCAGTGTTTCCTCCGCTCATGTTCTTTGTTAATCTGTAAACAAAGGAGTGCCCTGGAAGACCACCACCACGGGCAAGACATATACTTATATACACTTTACACCTCAATGTTACTATCATACAGTGCTACTTACTTATACCATGGAAGTGAATTTATTTGACGTGATTTGATTATGTGTCCTTCTCTCTTTATGTCATAAGTTTATTTTACCTTTATCTGCACTGTCCACTTTTTATTGCTGTAAAACAACGTAACATAGAGACGAATAAAGGATTTCTGATTCTGATTGGATGGGGAGATTTAGAAAATTAAGGGAATAATACAGTATGGTGAGCATGACAAGGCCAGAAAAGGCATCCAAGGTTTGTGTCACAAAGGTGTGATTTAATATCCATGGAGACATACAGTGTGTGTGTGTTTGCGTGTGTGCATGTGCGTGTGTGTGTGTGCGTTTGGCCCAGGGGTAAATTAAGACACCAAGGCAATGTTATCGTCTTTGTCTTGATCGTAAGCTTGACTCACTCAAAACCTTTTATAATTGCAATATCCTTTTTGAACATGGTTTCATTGAAACCTTGACCAACACAGAAGATAGATAGATTAATCTGATTTGTGGTAGAAAGTGAAGTTGAAAGAGGGCACAAACCATGCTGATGATCGTGCTGTTGTCCTACTGATAAAGGGATTCATACCATGTATATGATGGCCTCGAGAATGTTAGTCAATCGAACCCAATGGTGCAATCAGAGAAAAAAGCCCCGATGAAACAAGGGCGTTCACACCTACAGTTTGTTTGACCTGAGCCCGAGACTAAAAAGATACAGTGTTGCACTTGCCCCTTGGTTCGATTCGTGTTCACAATGCAACATATATAACAGACCAAAACTTTGGCCATGCCCAAGCCAATTACATAAACCCCAATGCATTTGACATGTTATTTGGTGTGATCTACAATATGTACAAAAACCATCATGTTGAGGCTGAATTGCTCTAGTCTCTCTGGTGCCAAAAGGCCTCTGCAAGAGACACACCAACCCCCCCCATCCATCGCTCCATTCTGACCAGTCTTCCCCTTCTGACCAGTTTCCCGGCACATCTTGCATGCCACCAATCATGCTTGAACAATACCGGGTTATCACCAGACGTTGCACTTGGATTCCAGCCTGAAAAGTTCCCCTGTTCTTCTCATCATGAATCGATTTAAACTATAAGAGAAGTTTCCAGGGAAGTGAAAGCGTGTGGCGCTGCATTATTTCTTTTTGTCTGCAGCACTGAAATGACCTGATAGCATGACTCTGCACAAATAGTAAGTTGTGTGCACCATATAGATAAGCGATCTTTGTTTTAGTACTTGGCAGCTACAGTACAAGGACGAGAGCTAGGAAAACCATATACGAGGCAGCAAGTTACGACGTGTGGTATGCAAGGAGCAGTCTATCGGCTGGAGCAAAGCTAGAGGATGAGCTGGAAATCGATCTGGTCCAATAAACTCTAAAAGGGACCTTGCTGGTATTGCCGCCTGTTTGTAGCTATGACAAGTGCATGGAACAATTGCCCTTATTGCAAAAAGAGGGTCCTGATCTTTTAGCCATGTGTGATGTTTATGCAATACACATCCAGGCGTTACAGTACATACAGACATGATGTGAACATTACATGAAAAAGTTGGCTCCATCAAGGTCAAATTGAATAACGCTAAGCAGTACAAGTCCCCTCCCTGGCCACCAAATGAAACCATGGAGCACTGACCCATGGTAATCAATTACTGCCCAGGAGGAGCTTAGCTAATCTTTGGCTGCATGTGTTTGCACTGGCAGTTTCTCTTTCTCATTTCTATCTCTGTCACTCACTCACTTTACATAACCCCTTGCCCCCGACTTGTTCATCTTACCACCTAACAGCCATCGGGCCATGAAAAGTACTTTTTTTCTCAAAATATCATTCTGGACTAAACATGTTATCCCTGATTACCTCATTGGAATCCAATCTAATAGAGCTGCCAAAATGATTAATTTCTGTGGAAAAGTGAAAGGATACAGGGGCAGCAAAGACTAAAAAAGCATGTAATCAGAATAACATGTTTACTGTGAACGCATCGGAACAGAACTCTAAAAAGATCTCTTTAAAACAACAAGCAGTTATTAAAAGTCCACAGTCTCGGGGGAAAAGATGGTGTGCACTAAAAAAAGCGTGAGCAAAGCGCACTCCGTTGCAGACTGGAGCCATTGCATTTAGTTTAAGCGCAGAATCCAACAGGTCACTTTTCACTGTAACATTTGAACATAACATAACATACCATTTGAACACGACCACGTGCCCCTTCAGGCTTATTGAATGTATCGACAGCCCTTAAGACGAGTGGGCTGATGGGCACCCCGTGCTACTCCGACGGATGGAGGAAAGGGGCTTGCACAGTGTTTGTTTTGAATTTGAACACACAACAAACAGAGGCAGAGCATCTGAGAGGTGCATCGTTCAAACACCATGGGCAGTGTTGCAGAAGTAAGTAATGCACCATACCAAGTTACCTTTTCACTCCATTTCCCTTTTCCACTCCCCCTTGAATAATTCAGAGTTAACAAAAGGCACATGAGCTCAGGTCCCCCAAATAGCACAGACACCTAAAAACAGCCAGAGAGGGCAACCGAGTTACCTCAGCGTATGAATGATTCAATGGCACGTTCAGTAGTGATAAACGTCTGTGGCAGGCCTTTGGGGACGCTTTCAGGGCAAAGACAATGTAAGACAACTACTTAAGTGGTCCAGGCTGAGGCTTGTCTGAGGATAGCTGTGCTCACAAGAGCAGACACAACATAACCTCGCATGCATACCCTTCCTGGGAACAGCACTCCCAGATTGAGTGTCCCCTCCCCCGCAGGGCAGTGGTGCTGAAGTAAATAGAAACGTTGGCTTTAAACCGGAAGAACCATGCTCCATGTTTTGCTGCTAATCTGTTGGCGTGTCAGTCTGTCAGTCAGTTCGAGCTGCTCATTAAGTTTTAACATAGCTGCCATCCAGTGGACGAGCACCAGATGCAGATGACTGGCCTATTGTTTGGCATCTGCAGCCAGATGATAGCAGACTACAAACAGCCCAATCCCCAGTAACCTATCCCAGACCTACTCTCATTATATCCATTTACACTCAGTCAGCACTGGGTTGTTAAGATGAAGGCGACCGTCTCAAAGGAGAGAGACCTAGTACCAACAGGTAGCAGCGATAGCAGGTGGCAACCTGACATGTTTGTTCTGCTGTGGGCGGGAAGCTAGGTTCTCACTGGCCTGTTGGAGGGTAGGGTTCTCACGGGCAGCTCTTCCTCTGAAATGGAGCCACGTGTAGTTATCCCAGACAGCACCAGGATTGGGATATAAGGCCTCAACCTAGCTATGCCAATTAGGCCGCTGTGATTGGGGGTGGATGGGTTCTTGTGGCAGCCAACCAATAGTCTGGAGGACAGGGACTAGGGCCAGCTGTGACAAACCAATTGCAGGCAAGAGAGAAAAGCAGGCCCTGATTGAAGTTGAACCATTGGACAACTGAGTTTTTGTGATTGGGATACAACAATTTAGACAGAATAAATAGACCCTGGACAACCACTGGCTAGCATGACAGCCTGCTGCCAGGGCCAAGCTTGGATTGGGGTCCATATAACTAGGGGGAGACCACAGAACGTGGGCAGCAGCAAAGACAAAGGAAATAGCTTTGTGAATGAGAGACCACGATGCCCCCTCTTGTTTTGTCCCAGACGTTGTCTAGTCGAGCCGTCAGGTGGTGTCCACAAGTTTCTGCCAATAAAATGGCCGACAGTAGGGGCGAAATGCCGGTGGGCTAAGGCCAATATCCTGTGGGACTCTCGCATGGTTGGTGCTTGGCTTGTAGGCGGCCGCTGTGTCCCAGTCCGCTCGTGTTGGAAAGAAGCCAGAGTGGCATTTCGCATTAGGTGCTGCATGGATGGTCCTGCCTCTGCAGGCGGCACCATGGCGGGCTGGCACGCCACTCAGACCTCTCTCTGACAGCCAGCCAACCGCGGCCAGAAACAGAGTCGACAGCAGTAACTCCTATTCTGGATCCTGATTTCAATGTGGTCTGATAGATGTTTCTGTGGGGGACCCTGATGGAAGTACACTACACACTTTGTACTGTGAGGAACCTAAACACCGCACAGTGTTTGGAGCCATCATCAGGTAGTAGCCTGCACAGTATTAAGGTTGCACATAAGCATCACGTCAGGGTATTTCTCCCACGACGGCTGTACGTACTGACTGTGATGTACCCTACCGGACCTTTCACGAGACATGTTTGATGTAGACTGGTTACCTTATGCAAACTGTGCTCTTTGACTAAAAATGAACACCTGCTTTACATTCTTACAAAAAGCACACAAAGAGATACTCCAATCTCAAAGTTTTTTTTGCCTTCCAAGCGCTGGATTTTGCAATTGTCAGTTCATATAGAGTTAGAGACAAAAGAAATTTGTACACTCAAGACTTTCGTCAGCAGACTGTCCCATTAGCCTGCCAAAATCAATAGGAAGAAATATGTCCGCCTAAAGCAGGGAATATGAAAACTAAGACACGGCTCAGCGCAGCAACATATTTCCCAAGAACTTTTAGTCCATTCATTCGAGATGCATGCTCAAACTAAAGCTGTCAAATGGTAGAAGTCTGATAGACTCTAGAAGAGAGGGACAAAAACAAACCTTGAAACAGATTGTATATGTAAGTTTCATTTCACCATGACTAGGAACTGTATAATGACGTCATGTACTTAAAATGCTAAATGAAGGCAACATTTGATTTGAAACACTACAAAGCCATCTCAAACAAAAAACTGCACTGGGTCATTTCTGTAAACCTGCCTACTAAAGGCAGCAAGGCAAGGTGTTGTTTCAGGCGCAGAGAGTGTAAACACAGGGGGGTGGATTGATGGGCCTGCTCTACCAATGTGCGAAGACACTCTTTTCCCTCATCATTAGAGAGGCCTGATCTGTGAGGCTGACGCCCAGCCATGCATATGACTTGAGCTCAGCACACCGTTAAGGATAATGGGAACGTCTAGGGGAGAGAGACAGACAGGAGAACAGAGTACTGTGCTGTCACCCATCGCCACGGATACGAGAGATGCCGGTGAGATGAGGAGCGGCTTGCTGAAGGAACCGGCAGGATGGCAAATGGAGAGCTTAAACAAAGGGGTCAGAAAGAACAACGGCCGTAGCTTTTGGGTCTGGGTCGCAGTGGTCATTATCGGCAGTGCTAACCTGCTAGGACTCGCGACATCTAGGGGACAGCACTCCAATTGTGGCTGACGCCGCTGAAAGGAAGGCGCGGTGCGTTAGCTCGCCAGGCAGGCCGCTATCCACCTGGGACTCCCTTAGCATCCTGACCAGCTTTGGGAGCGAGCCCTTTGTCTCTATTGGTTTCCCAAGAATCCGCAGGCTCTTTCTTCCTAATAAAGGGAGGCTGATGATTAGTCTGCCCCCAGGGCCAGGCTCATGGTACAGTGACTTTCCGTGAGTCACTGCCGTGTCACCTGGTGAGACCAGGAGGTTGTAGGCTTAGTGCTGACTCAGCGACTGTAACTATGCTGACCCAGGTCTCCCAGCCAGTGGAGCATGAGTGGGTCAAGTGTTCTGTGTCGGACCGACAGCCTTCACACCAAAATGTCAACGTGTGGGTGAGGGACACCAGGACAGAGTGTGGCAACACCGTCCCATTCACTACTACTTACTGAGAATTTATGAACACAGACAATGATGAGACTTCCCTCTTTTTATTCCTAGCCAGAGCCATACAAACATGGATACAAAGGATCAAACATGGGCTTTGTAACACCAGTTTTCATCGCAGAAAGAATCCTCTCCAATTAAGATTCGGCTTTAGATTGAAGACACGCATGCAAGGGTCAGCTGGCAACCACAACAAAAAAGAGCTACCATTACCCAACAAAACGCAGCAAAGAAAGGAAACGGGCGAACACCAAAGCGACCCCATTGAAGTAATGGCCTTTAATTGGAATTTCGACACCTGAGGCATAAATGCGTCGGCTTCTAATCTACCTTGTCAGAGAGATTTTACTCTCCGTCTAAAATCAAAGTCCAATTAAATATAATGAGGAGGCCGTGTAGTCGGACACACCTGGCCGACGAGGAGGAGATGAGGAAGCAGCTCCTATGTGGACAAATAGTCGACTTTGTTTGCCTCTTGGCAGCCGGAGTCGCTCCCTGACGGCGTCAATGTCATTAAAAATGTCTGAGAGCTCCCACTGCCCCAGCACTATTAGCAACATCAGGGAGTCTGCCACAGGGCTCCTGAATAATACAATGCACTGTACACCAAGCATTATCGGTGTGTCAACACTGGGACGTGCCTCACAGTGACTGGACGGGGTTTCGTTCCTCTCCTGTTAAGCCGCAGAGAGTTCCTTGAGGAGCTAGCCTGCCCACCGCATCAACCCGCACTCCTTGGCCTCCCGCACGTACACGTATAACATCCCCGGGCGATGATGTCACAGCTGGGGTATTGGCTCTGTAGCCGCCCGGCCTGGCGTCGCCGTGGCAGGAAGGGGCACCGTGTTTGTCTCCCTTTACTTGCCCCCCAGCAGGGAATGGGCCATGCACCCCTTTTGCACTGCAGCACCCTGGCTTGTCTGAACAGCACGAAATGCAACGTGAGTGGCAACGGGGCTAATTAGAGGCGACGCGGGGAGCCTCCCTGTGTTGGCAACATGCCTGCCTGTTTAACGCGACGTGTGGTGGAAAACAGTCTTTAGTGCTGCATTCCGCGAGTCACTCGAGCGTCAGCCACGGCGCTGGGAAGCGGGCGGGGCTCCGTCTGTCACAGAGGGCCGGCTAGGTGAGGCCCCTGACGCCATCTTCTTCTTTCGTGTAACATCAGAGTTCCAACTCGGAGCTGTGTAACCAAGTCCACGTCTGTGGTCCTAAGTTGAAGAGGCTGACGTCCGAGGGTGGCCTTAAGAGGAAGGTGGTAATAATATCTTCAGCAGTCTATTCAGGGTCACTGCACTCGCATGCAGCACTGTCTACCAGGCCCTACTTCTTCATGGATGATTTGAAGCGACTGACCCCAGTTGGTAGATGGTTCAATGAGGTCCATTGCTGGTGCAGTAGGCCATCTCCTCCTATGGCGCCATCTCCTGGGTCCAAGATGTAGCGGTAGATGTGAGAGGGCCCGGTTACCTCCCTCTCCTGCTTCCAAGCTGCCGCCAACTATGCGCTTCTGAACAGGTTCTCACAGGTGGAATGGACAATCTCTTGTGCTGCCTTGTTGTAGGGGTGATTAGACTTAGCTGTCATTGCGGTGGAACTTGGAGACGTTGCTGTCATTGTAGTGGGACTTGGGGACGTTGCTGTCATTGTGGTGTTATGCAAGATGGGCCATGTTTTTGTGCTTTTCTGCCCAGGGCGAGAATGGCAGCCTCCCGTCGGAGGTCGGCCGTAGCAATTCTTGCAAGGACTGACAGGTTGGGGTTTCAGGCATCCAGATACAATCCGGAGGGCATTCTTGATGACCACATCAACTTTCCTTGCATGGGAGCTTCTGTTCAAGACTAGGGTGCTACATTCCGCAGCTGAGAAGACCAGGCGTTGGGTAGATGTTCGCAGCGTTTTAGCGGAGGCTGCTCAGATTATCCCAGTGAGGTGGCGGATCAGCGCGACCCTGGGTGTCCCCTTAGCCTTGTCTTCTTCAAGATGTTTTTTCAAGGACAGTGTCAAATCGAGCCACACGCCATGTTACTTCGGGGCTTGCTGGCACTCCAGGCTTTTGTTGTCCATGCGCACCTCCAGGACCCTCTTGTCTTTTCTGGTGCTAAGATGGTATGCTGCTGCTACTGTATTGCCAATTTTGTGCTGTAGACGCCGCTTTCGGAGGAAGGCTACCAGGGTGACCAAGTCTTGGTTAAGGCAATCTTTCATTGCCTTCCATGTTGGCCAACTTAGCATAATGGCGAGATCGTTTGCGTAGCCATACTTTCTGGATGACGTGTCAGGTAGGTCATATATGTAGATGTGAAACAGCATTGGTGAGAGAACCGACCCCTGCCCTACACCGTTCCTCAGTCTTCTGAGGACCCCCTCCATTTCAGAAGCGTGGCACCCGGGCCCGTAGCAGATGGTGGAGAGGTCCCGACTGGTATGGAGGTCAGCCAGCGCCAGGTAGCTGGGGGCGGCTCAGGGACGGCCACCTTCAGCAGGGAGCAGGATAGACTGAAGGGACAGGGACAGGGGAGGGGAGTGGAGCGAGGGAACAATGCCGGCCCACAGCTCTCGAGGTTGGGCAATTATGTACAGCTGCTGCCGCCAGGAGTAACCCTCCAATCCCTTTCACCATTTTCACAGCTCTATCGCTCTCTGACTTTCTCTCTCTCTTCCTTTCTTTCTCTCTCCGCTCCCTAACCTCAGACAACTCCGCACACATTCTCACGAAAAATCTCATTACTGCCTCCACCACAGGCACTGTGTGCCGTTGCATTATTCATCCACTGTGTGGTTCTCCAGACCACGGCCATTGAAATGGGGCAATAACTTTGATCACATATTATAAATGCAAGACTGTGAAATCAGCCATATCTAAGCAAAACTTTTAAGTGGCACTGGCATCCAGTGGGTTTCTGTGCACCAGCGTGGAAAGGCTTTGGACTTCAGATCAATCTGGAGAGTCTTTGTATAAGCAACATGCATGAGAACGGAAAGGCTTTCTTTAGCGCAAGGACACCTGTGTAACTCTTGTCCCAGAACTCAAGTCAGATATCAGAGACGCATTAGCCACACAGTAATAGGGATGTATTAGCATAGTGCCCGGCTTATCCTAATACAGCGAGCATTCTCATCAGCCACTCAGTGTTCGTACGCTGGAGAAAACTTTTTTCAACCCAAGGGATTGGATGGGGCAAACGCTCGACAATGGATCAAAGTTTAAAAGTGTGAGGGACTATAAGTGAGTGAGTGAGTGCGTGTGAGTGTGTGTGTGTGTGTGTGTGTGTGTGTGTGCCTGCATGCATGCACACTACACTGAGCAGCCAATGTCGGGGGACAGTGCTAGGACCCGGGCCTAAGCTCTGTGACCAAGGCCACTCGCAAGCGCCAGTTACCGCCAGCTCTTTTGCGCTTGGCCGTGCCCAAATGAACGGAGAGCACACGCACGCTCCGCCATTTACAAGGTTAATGAACAAAAGTACACACCCGGTGGGAGCAATTCCACGCTCTCAGGACAAGTAAACACTCGGCTTTTAGAGGCAGCACGGAGCCTTAATGTAGGCCTAACCACCTGGTAACGGGGGGACGGAGCAGAGCGCTAAGGTCCCGGTTTGATCTCTCTCTGCCCGCCAATCAATATCCCCGCCCCGGGTTGAAAGTGACTCACCCAGGACAGGCCACTGATGTCTCCGTCCATCTCCACTGATTAGGCTGATAGCCGAGCGACAGACCCACAGGAGGTGACGGGAGCAATCAGCCGCTCTGTCCCACCACCATCCTTTGAAATGGGGAGGGGGTGAGGCTCATCTGGAGTAAGAGTGAGATGGGGCACATGCTGCGGAGTACTTTCAGGGATTCAGGGGCTGGTTACAAAAATCCCCCAGAACTGCTCCAACATTCATATTGAGCACTGTTTCAATTTTCCTGATACATTCAATATGAGTGCAGTACAATCAGTGGCCCGGTGACTCAGAGTCAAGAGCTGACTTAACAAACAAGAAAGCGTGACAGCTGGCAAGGCGGCCCCATTCCAACCATTACCAGAAGTAGTGGGACACAAAACTCAATCGTTATCGCTCAGAAGCTGCATGGCTTCTGGAAGGGCTTCCTTTGTACTACCACATTAAGTGAGAAATACAATTTTAAACCAATCAACGTAACTCTTATTTAGCTGCACAGGGCAGTTGTGTGGGCAACACAAACACACACACAAATTGTCATTGAAACACCATGTGATGCGAGAGCAGAGCCTGGACAGGCAGATGGGTAGAGGACAGCCAGCAGACATGGACACAGGTCAGATTGACTTTAAACTGACTCTTTCACTGGGCTTGCCATCAATATGGGACTCCCTCCAGTGCCGGAAGGGATGGATACACACACACACACACACACACACACACACACACACACACACACACACACACACACACACACACACACACACACACACACACACACACACACACACACAC
>JAVQJS010039776.1:0-44288 GCA_036024795.1 Galaxias rostratus
GCAGGCAGGACTCCTTCCGAAGCCGCCTGGAAGATTGCCTTCATCTCTGGGCTTGCGGCGTAGTCCACCGGCCGCAGTCCAAACAGATTCCTGTGAGGACACACACACGCACACGCACAAACACACACACACACACACACACAGTATGTTCAGTGCTCAGTCAGGGTGGCACCGGACCCAGACTGGGGAAGGATCTCGCCGTGAAGGAGACCTTTTCGAGGACAGCGCGCCCATCTCGCGGAGTGTGCCTGGGGTGCGAGCGCTAGTGGGCCCGTAGCGCCGGGATTCATTTCCCACCGTGGCACGCACGGCGCCTCAAACGCACGCCACAGAGAAAGGAGGCGGCGGCGCCACCGTCGACGGTGGATATCGTACGGCGCTCGGAAACTGGGGCAGAGATTAATTTGGTTCCCCGCACAGAAGGAGACTTTACTGTCAGGGTTCCTTCCTGTTCGGGCGAGAGGAACATGAAAGAAGTCAGAGAGAAGGGAAACACAGCAGGTTGGGGCTGGGTAAGATTAGGAGTCAGCAAAGATAACACCTTAGGGACAATTAATAGGTCCACTGGTCCATAAAATATTTCATTTGGATTCATAGGCCCCCCACGCCACCCACCGCCGCAATCAAACACGCACACACACACACACACACACACACACACACACACACACGCGCACACACACACAGAGACACAAACACCCAATGAGAGAATGAGAATGCATCATGATTATGCAGCCGTACACCGACCGAATGGCTAAATAAAATAAAGAAAAGTGGTAAACTGGGCACGGGAGGTGAAGTAGGAGAAATGCTTTCCGTGGAGAGTGTGAGTGTGTGTGTGTGTGTTTACTAAGTATTTCTATGTTTCAGGAGTGTGGGTATCCAATGTACACGAAGAATTAATTCACTTATGAACCGGAGTCAGTGGAATGCAGAATTCAGGGGTTGGCGCTGTACCACACACTGCTGCCTCCAAACACAGTCTACTGCTTCAGCAACTTCTCAAAGGACGTGCGTTGTCGACAAAGACAGACACAAATGTGTTTCGTAAACGAAGCTAAATATAATCTCGATGAAAGCGTGGCGTTGGGCTGAGTGTCTGTTTTAGTGGGGGTCGTTCATGACTCACCTAGCCACATGACAGTCCAGTGGTATGAGGTGACGCGACGAACTCTGAGCGATTCAGTGTCGACCCGCATCCCCCCCCTCTTTCTCCCTTTAGGGACGGGCATATGACGTGACGAGACGTGCTCCTACAACCAGAAAGAATTCAAGAGAGCGCGGTGGGCAACCGGTCTCCCCAAGATAAACCAAGGCAGCGGTGGAAAGACTTGGGCTTTGCCTCAGGCGTCTGTGGCCTAACGACGATGACAAAGCAGACCCGACTGCAAAAGGAAGAAAGCACTCGCCGCCAAACGGACAGGCAGGCAGACAGACCTCCGGAGCGGAGCACAGCACCGCAGCAGTGTGCCAATCAATCCATTAGGGATGCTACAGGCAGGCACATGGCCATAGCTCTCTGTCTTACCCAAACTCTGCCGTCAGGGAAATGATTTGTGACTAAGGAGTCCAGCGTGTGTGTGTGTGTGGGTGTGTGTGTGCGTGTGTGCATGTGTGTGTGTGCGTGTGCGTGTGTGCGCGCGCGTGCAGGCCAGCTCACAATTGGGAGGGTTGAGTGTGATTAAATGATTGTGTGTGACGAATGAGGGATTGCAGTTGTCTGGTGGCGTCGTGACGGATCGTCCCCTGTTGCGGTCTCCTTTGCCTCGCAGACGAGTAGCAGGGTAAACCACGGTAAATCTTCTGGCGCTAGCGTCACATGCCGAGGCCACAGGCAGAAAGGGTGAAAAAAAACTCTGAAACCTGCCCATCAAGCAGATGAGGCAGATGGGAAGGGAGGGGGGAAACGGCAGAGATGGCGGAAGAGGGAGATGGATAAGGCATTGTGGAAGGTTTAAAGTTCGCTTTTCTGTAGTTTCACGGACAGGGCACCGGACGATTTCAAGGCCATCAATCCCAGGCAACCGTGGCCTGGAGGTAGCTTGGCCACGCCCCTCGTCACCGGACCTTTAAGACTTCAAATCCCATCATCCCAGACTGACGCCTCGCGTCATTCGTCAGTAATGCCTAAATGGGAAGACACGCGACCACCAAGACTCAACGTCTCCTTATGACAGCTAAAGGCAAACCTTTCGGAAGCGTTCTATTTTGGACACATTCAAATTAAGGAATTTTACACATAGTTAAATGCATATGTTAGTTACATACCAAAGTATGTACGTTTTGGTACATGGATGAAGCTACATTATGGGCTGAGCACCATCTGGGTTTGGTAACCTTCACAGAGGTTCACCATGGGCACAGGGGAGGGAGGAATACGGTGTGGGCTTATACTAGAGTGAAAACCAACGTGCCCTTGCAAGCTCTCTTGAATTACAAGCCTCCAGGTGGTGAGAGAAGTGTGCGAGTCAGGCCACCCCCGCAATATATTCTCTGCTTGATTATTACAGCAGTGGCCAGTTGCTCCCTCCTTTATCCACCTCACTTCCATGGGAAAGGCCTGCATGGAATTAAGAGATGAAAGGCCGGACAAGACTGGAGTCCCACGACGGCACAGCACCTGCCACGTCTTCAGTCTCATTTGAGATCAAAATGGCTAACCCCCTATTGTTAATATGTTAACCAGCCGTTGACAGAGCGTGCCGGCCCCTTTTGAATCTGTTGACCTGAAAATCGCCTGGCACACCAGCATTCTTGGAAAAAATTCACTAGAATAAGTTACAGCGTCTTTGAGTGTTTTAAAAAGTGCTTTACAAATATAATGTATTGTTATTACTATTATTATTATTATTTTTATTATTATTAAGGTCTCTTAGCCAAACCCAGACGAACAGTAGACACCCATCCCATGCCTTTGTTGTCGCCAGACTCGCTAACATAAACACAACAGTGACGATCATTCCGAAAGGGTAATGTTTCCAGCTTTAGCAGCCATTTTGAGCGCTCATGGGGATCTTATTGGATGGGATTTGATCAGCCCTGCCTGGGTTCACCCTCCCAGACCAGAGGAAACCGCGGTGACACTTACAGGACGCTCTGGGAGGCGCCGTGCTGCAGCAGCAGCAGGGCGATGGCGGGGTGTCCGTTCCGCACCGCGTCGTGGAGCGGCGAGTCGTTCCCGTAGCCCGGCGTGTTCAACAGGGCGCCTCTCTGCACTAGCAGCTCCACCAGGGCCTGGTGGCCCAGGTTACACGCCTCGTGCTGCGGGTGGGAGAGACAGGAGAGGTTCACACGCGCCGCTCGGCCACACACCAGCCGCTCCGGGCCAGGCAGGTCCTGTTTACAGGAGGGTTGTGTATGCACTATCCTCAACAAACAAACGGCCAAGAATGGTCATGTAAATAAATATAGCTTCATGTGACGGATGCATCTAGATCAGACTGTGTCCTTATTGACCTAGAACAGACAACTCTATAATACAATGCATTCATTAAAGAAACTAAATTGTAAATGGCTAGTAAATCGGGAGAGAATAATCCAGTGGAAGTTAATGATCTGGAATTTTAAGGGAAGGGTTCGAGTAACAAAAGAGTTGATTGTGACCAATGCAGATGATGGTAGTCGTGGACCTAAATCATGCTGATAAGGAGGGTGTTTCCCCTCCCTCAGCTCACCAGCGGTGTCCATCCAGCGTGGTCTTTCTGGTTGGGGTCCGCCCCCTCGTCCAGCAGCAATGTCACAGCCTCCACGTCTCCCTGGAGGGGGGAGGGGCACCAAAACAACAGACCTGGGGTCAGTACTGGACACATGCACATGCACAACAGCCCCTTCAAACAAAGAGGCTGGTCCCCGGATCACCCCCGGTGAAGCCCTGCTGTTATCCATCATCTGCGGTACAGGGGGACATTGATTACCTTGTCCTGGATCCAGGGCGGGGATTAGAGGCTGTGTTTACGAGGATTACAGTAAACCCATATATGCGTACTGGGGGAGTTTGATCATCTAGGAGTAACATGGCCAATCAGTGAGCCAAGAGGCACTATGAGAGAAAGATGGGGGCAAACTTACTAAACAAGCTTGATTGCTGATAGATGCCTCGTGCAACTAAAATGGTAGAAATTACAGGGACTTCCTCATCGTCCTCTTTGATTTTTCGAGTCTAAGTGCAGGTCGAATACACATGTATTGAAAACAGACTATATATTTTGAGAAATTATGGCGTTTCTCTACTAGGATGTCACATTCAAAATGTTTGGTTGGTTGTTAAGAACAAGTGATCTCGAAGCATGTGACATGCATAGTATTAAAAGACCACGCCTTAAAGCTAGGTATGCAAGTATTCTCAATTTGTGACAATGTTTGCTTCTTTATTGTTCCTATTAGTTTTATTTTAAAAAAAGCCCAGGCATAAACACTACTTGAGTTGTTGTTGCCCGCAACAAAGCTAAAATCATGTTAAGTTACACTATAAATGCCTATGCATGAAAATATCTAAATGTTTACAATTGAAATATCATCCTTTACATTCATCCCATCTAGTGCCCCGTGTACCATGACAGCTCCGCACCTTTATAGCAGCCAGGTGTAGGGCGGTCTCTCCCTTGTGGTTTCTCTTCACGGCAGCAGGGCTACCTTTGGTTGAGCGGCCCCCTGGCGTACACACACCCCCTGGGGATCTCCGACAAGAAGAGGCTGGAGACCCAGGACTCTCTCTATGTCCTCCTATGCTTTTCCTGGTCTTCCTCAGTGCTGGCGCCGGGCTGGATGGGGAGAGCGGGATGGATGGGGAGAGCAGGCTGGATGGGGAAGGAGGTTCAGGTAGGGCTGGATGTTTCTTTCTGGAGGAGACTCTTATCTGGCCTGGGGAGGGCTTAGGCCTTCTAGGGGTGCTGTTCAAGATGGTCGCCTTCTCATCCACTCTCCGTCTTTTGGGGGTTGGTTTAGGAGAGAGCTCAAGAAATGTCCCAGACCCAATTGGTTCAGTAGGACCATTTATTGGGGAAGTAGCTGGTTGGGGATGGACTTTGGGTTGGCCATGGTTCTCCAAGATAAGGATGTTCTCTCCAGATATTTTGCCCTTTAGGATGCTCCGATTGGGGCTCAGGAGGCCGGCGGGCCCTGGAGGCTCTTCGGACGAAACGTCAGGATTTCCAAAGGAGACCCTCTTGCTGGACCTCTGCTCAGCCTCGTCCCCAGCACTGGTCAGCCCTCCTTCCCTCGGGGGCTCTCCCTCACCACAGACGCCCCACTGCTGATTGACGGCCTCCAGCCTCTGCTGCCGGTTACTCTGTGCGGCCTGTCTGACCGCACGGGGTTTGCCTCTGCTCCGTGAGCGTGTCTTTTTACCGCCACTCCGGGTTGCTCTCTTCTTTTTCCGGATTTTGAGTTTTCCTGGAGGAGAGGAGGAACCAGAGTCCTGGGAGGACATGTTGAAGTTAAAGATGGACAAGTCTTTGGTTTCCGGGAAAGCCGTCTGGGGCTGTGCTGTTGGAGGCTGGGAGGGAGTTTCCGTAGTAGGTCTGGTGTCGGATGCAGCCACCGCCGTGGTGGGTTTTTCCACCTTGCAGCGGACTTTGCGGCTGCGCGGGCTAAGCCAGATCTTGAAGTTCTTCTTGTGTTTCAATATGGCATTCCCTCCCTGGGCAGGAGGTTGAGGTGCAGAGTCTGTGCA
The DNA here is from genome assembly GCA_036024795.1 of Galaxias rostratus. Classification (NCBI taxonomy): domain Eukaryota; kingdom Metazoa; phylum Chordata; class Actinopteri; order Galaxiiformes; family Galaxiidae; genus Galaxias; species Galaxias rostratus. Next base: position 5,672 of record JAVQJS010039776.1, read on the forward strand.
AGGAGCCAAAACAAAAGCACACAAAACATAGCAAAGAAAAGTGATAAAATAACTGAGTGGGGAAGAAAAGATAAGCTCTATTATGTTAAGAACATAGGAAATTGATGTTTGGTTCCCAGTGGCATGATGAACAGTTTCATAATTTTCTGATCTTGTCACCAGTTATATTTAATCACCCCGGCTTGTGTTCATTTAACGGTAATTCACAATACTGGTCTCTTAAATGTGTGAATCTGAAATGACACTAAATGTTAAGAATGCCAAGCTGGGAACCACAATTGCTAAATGTTATTCATACCTACAGCTTTCTTAAACTGTTGTAAGTGATGAGAACATTTTATGATAACTGGTTACAAGTATATTGCAGAGCAAGAATTTAGAATTATTCACCTCTGCCTACAAGAATTACACATGTTGTGGTAACTACCTGATTTATGAGTGACATTCAATATGGTCTCCAGGTTGCTGATTAGTTCTGTCATGTTACTGAGTTGCCTGGTCATCTGGATATTCTTTACCCATCCAGGGGTTTTGCATACCGAACAGCAATCGCCAGCACATGACCTAGAACATTTCATTACTACATTTACATTTTTAAGACGAGGGTCTTGTTTGTAGTTGCAGATGAGAGCAGGTAAACCTGACTTAGAATCCAGTACTACTTGCTTTGGAGCCAGCAAGATGCTTGTCTTTGGAGTGATTACAGAGGATTACTTTAAATAAGTAAATTAAATCAATACTTGAGCTACACTACCAGATAGAATGGTTGTTCTGCTACATGGGACTATAATACAGGAACTCACCACAATGAGTTTGATTTCATGTTTTTGTCTGGACCACCAACTATTTTAATGCTAAACCGGATTCACTTCATTATTCATGTATACTGTATATGATAGTTGTTTACTTCATAAAGTGCATTGTTTTGTAACGGTTTTCCAAGTTAGGTTATATTAGGTGTTGATGGATTAATATAAATCTCGTCTACGTAGAATCATAACACTTAAATGTAGAGCATATTTCAGTCTTAAGTAAAGAATATTACCTGCAGAATATATGTTCACACATTCCAAGGCACACAGGTCCGCTCGGCAGTTTTGAGCTAGGATAAACATTTGGGAAAACAAGCACACAACCATGATGAAGGTACAATGTGTCTTGGTAGTTAGCCAACTTTAGCTAACCAACGTTTGCCTTAATGTTTGACAATTAGACAATGGCTACAAAATGTAATGCAATGCTGTTTGCTCAAAGTAAGCTGGCGGTGACAAAACAGACAGCTAAATAGCGCTGCATCGCGCTAGTGAGTGAATATTTACAAGGAAAGCGTTAGCAATTAAGCTACATAGTTAACATTACCATTTACAACAAATCAAAAGTTGACGAAAGTTCGCAACAGCCTTTTTAGTTTTTGTCCAGGTGTTTAGTTCGGTGAGATTACTGAAATCCATCGTCGTAAGCCGTATGTAGACAGACGTGCCTTATTCATAAACGTTCCTTATTTAGCAGTGATCAAACAGTGAGGTGGGGTATTTGCTTTCAAGTGTCCCGCCAAAGTGTTACGGAAGTGTATTCGGGTTTCACAGTGAAATGTGTTGATCGGGGACGATTCACTCATTTTGTGCAAGTCTTTCAAATAACGCGAGACGAACTATTAGTCTTAGCGAGATAAGTACAGTTTGTAAGTATTGCTCAAGTCTTTAGTCAAGATCTTTCCACATAGTTTGTTTATGAAATTGAAACGATTAGTTCACCCTTCAACTGGTTCTTCGGGTCTGAGCTGTTCGTTAAATTTTCACTTTATACCTCGGCTTATAAAATAATTATAATTAGTTCGCCATATGTATGTGGTTATACTACGCCGATGCACTTTCTGTGATAATTAAGTCACCTGAAGCAGTTGCAATATACCCCTTTACTGAAACGTGATATGTTGTATTTAGCCCAAAATAATCACAATGTTTATATAACTTTAAGAAGTATTTATTTAAAATCAACTCGTCCCATACGGTCACACCGGTCGTCGGTTCTGTCAGAGTGGATTTTTCAAAAGACTAGTTCACCCCTCAAATTAATATTTAGGTCTGTCTTCCGTTCTATGGTCACTTGATAGCTGCATGAGGCTAGGCACATGAAATCTGGAAATAGTAGCAGTTCACGTTAAGCTACTGTGTCTTTTGTTCACTTTTAACGTGACTTTATGTCGTGACAACATGCTTCATGTTTAGATTATGACAACGTACCTAATAGTTAACAGCTATGTATTTTTAGATAATAACAGGTCAATTCAAATTATCTAACCCCCCCACCAGTCCACGTCCCGACACGACTCGAAAAAATATTTGCTCACTTTACTGAACGATGGCTAAAGAACCGATTCACTAAAATGAGCCGATCTTCCTATTACTAGTTTCACTACGTGTGCTGCGTCAGTCGCACTCGGTGCGTCCTTAATGCCGGGAGTTTAGTTCATACTACGCTTGTTAAGTATGCGTAGCAATTCCCTTACACAGCAGTATTCTCTTATTCTTTTCCATTTATTTTGTTTACATCATTTCATTTTCCATTTTCCATAAAAATGTGTATGATGGGAAGTATTCTAAAGAAAACTGCAAGAAAATTCACCAACAGTTGCAATTCAAAAATAGCTTTAATAGTATAAAAATAAGATGAGCAAAATGCAAACCATTTTCATGTGGCTTGTGGAAGGAAAGAATTCACAAAATATTCAGATATTCATCATCATCAGATTCTGATATTTATATAAGAAGAAAGTGCAGATGCTTAGTGGGCAGAATTGATTGATTTAATCAATTTGCATCCGAATACATAATTTGTCCTAGTAGGTGGTTTGCATTTCTACAAAATAATTAACACATTTGAGTTGATAATTATTAGTAAAAAAAATCAGGCTACTAATTATTTGCACCAGAATTTGGTATATTTGTGATTATAAAAAGTTATAACTAAAGCATACTTCCTCCACCAAATCTTAAATAAAACAAAGTAATTGTTTTCAATCATTCAAGTGAAGTCATTTGTATCTTAAGTAAACACATATTGCACTTTGTTTCCCATTTGGCTATAGTATGGATATGTATTCATTTGTATCCATTTGATAACATTCTGTGTGTGGGTAGTCTTTTTCAATAAAGCCATCTGATGTAGAAGTTATAACCCAATCAACCCTTTTCAAACCATGCCATGATTTCGTAGAGTACGCTATAGCATAAATTGTCTACAATGTAACCAATTAAATTATTGATATGAACAGATACTACGTAGTTAAGTTGAAACACATAGCAATTGTTTAATAAGAGTTCATTTAAAAAATACAAAACAGTAATTTATAAGATCGCAATAATAACATTTGTGTTAATTCGAGGTCAAAATCAATGTTATTGTTCTTCATATTGCACATGGACTAGCCATATCAACGATAGGAGGACCCTTTGAGACACAAAAGGCCGTTGAACCTATATGTCCACAGCTTCAATGGATTTGAGCCTGTCGGAATCCAAGCTTTCGCTGCAGAGGGGAACTGTCTCCATGCCAACCTTCCCCATGGCAAAGTTGATGAAGACCTGGAGGAAAATGAATGATTCAAGTGCAAGCAGATATTAAAACCCATTCATTCACTGTGCTCACACACATATAGTAGCTCGTCAGTCTTACAGCGTCTCCTCCAACTTCTGCTTCCCTTTCCCACGTCTGCCATACATCCCAGGTGGTCGGGAATATCAATGATGACGGATATTAAAACATTTATTCCACCATATCACAACCCCCCCCCCCGTTCTCTCGTTTTTCCCTTCATTTTTTTTCTTCCTTGCCCGGTAACCCCCTCCCCACCCTTGCGTGATCCGTTCCTCTCACCTCATCCAGAGTGGTCTGGCTGACTGAGAAGTGTTTGATCTGCAGCGCGCTCTTGTTGGACTCCAGCTTGTCAAAGATGTCGGCTACCCCTCCGGGTGCCACAGGCACGTGATACTCCACCATAGAGGAATGTTGGTCCTGTGGGACGGGACGGGGGCAGGAAGGTTTAGCAAGCAACGTTATGTCCCAGCAGGGGTTTTCAAATTCAAGGTCATTGCTTCTCTGGTCTAACCAATGCTTGTTACAATGTTACATTTTTGGTTTCTCTTCTACTTTCTCACCCGTTACACACACACACACACACACACACACACACCTTACTCACCTTGAGGTATGTGCTGGGGAAAAGCTCCTGCATGAAATTGGATATAAGGCTGACGTCGCAGGACGCCACTGCCAGGTACATTTTCACCGTGAACCCACAGCCAAACCTGTTGACAAGGAGACCAGCCGAAAGGGAACATATTTCACCGTCCAGACAAAATGCTATTACACTCCAACCCCTTCGCAGGGGGACAAAGAACAAAGGATCAAGGGAAGGGAAAGGGAGCGGGAGCTGCAGGAAGGAAGGAGAGGATTAATTGCAGACTTGGGGGAGGTCCAGGGGCCACTGACCTGTTCTTGATGTGCTGCAGGGAGCCCAGACACCTGAATTCACCCTTGACCATGATGGCCAGCCGGGTACACAAGGCCTCGCACTCCTCCATGCTGCAACACAACAAACACCACGCACAAAAGGTGAGACAGAGACACACAAGACAAAATGGTCATTTAGGCAAGGAAAATACCTCCATTAACATTAGCTTAATGAGCAATGTCGACGTTTGAACACCGACTACTTTGTTAGTAACCCCCTCTGCAACAATCTCTTTAGCTATTATAAATCCAACACCCTTAAAGTAGCGTGAAGGGTAATGATATGCAGTGGCTAATCTCTTAATGAATCCGTGGAGTAAATATCAGCAGGATGATTATACAGTCAATTCAAGCATGGATGGAGAGCATATTCTACGGGAATGTGTGGAGAGAAGGGAAACAGTTTGCAATGGCTTCATGGTGGAAAGCGCAATGCAGAACTTTCAAACAAGAGCTGTAGAACAATGAGCTGCAGGACGGTGCCATGTGACTGCCAGGCATTAGGCACTTTGCAGTCAGAGGAGGAGCGTACCTGTGAGAGGTGAGAACCACAGCACACTTGCCCTTCACCTCCTCCGAGATGATCCTCCACAGGTGTCGCTTGGTGCGGGGGTCCATGCCTGAGCTGGGCTCATCCTGGGGAAGAGATGAGGATGAGTAAGATTGGATGGTTAAGCACCTCATTAGCGTGTGGGAAGGGGGGGTTGCTGTCGCATCGTACAACACGAGAAAGCGAGGGACAGATGGGTTGAGTATATAGGAGACAATCGTGTGGGAAAGACGGGAGAGAAACAATAAGACAAACTGCCGAGGGAGAAGGCAATGAACGCCTGGGGAAGCTAACTAATTAGGTGTTTCAGATGGGTCTGAGTCAAAAGGGACAGGCAGGATTAGACTTCAAACCCCTTTGTTGGTTAGAAACATATTCTACGGTTTTAGGAAGCCCTATTTGAGAAACAGCAGGGAAAAATACTCTTTCCTCGGCCTATACAGTCTCATACAGTAAATAGAACACCCATTGTGGTGTCAAAAGACTATTTGGTTCTTTTCACGACCGGTTAAGACACTAATGGCCCAGCCCTATGACATCAGATCTTTTGGAGGTCCCCCATCCCACTGGGCCCAACATGCCCCCTCGTCCATCTCTTCCCTCGCCTGTCCGGTCCCTTCTTACCAGTAGTAGAATCTGGGGGTGGCCGATGAGTGCCAGGGCAGTGGAGAGCTTCCTTCTGGTGCCACAGCTGTAGCTGTCGCTGATGGTGTTTCGGTGGTAGCGCAGCTCCAGCTTCATCAACAGATAGTTCACCACCTACGAGGGAGAGAAAAGGGAGACACGCTGATTACGAGGCAGTTCGTAAATACCAGCGGGCCGAGATACATGGTATACAGCTTGTTCCGTTCATGTATTTTTTAACACGATGAGACGGCAACAATATGCTGGTGTTTGCAGACGGCTTCCCACCCACATTCCTCTCACCCCATGCATAGTTTATGGGCTGGTAGCACGTCTGATGCTGCGATGTTTGCTGTTAACCCAATATTTATGAAAACGGAACGCTTTGAAAATGTATCCACAAGACAGTTCACATTGACAGAACATGGTGTGGCCTCTGCCTAGATAAAAGGTTATTGGATTTTGTTGCGAAAGGCATGAACTACAAAAAAATGCCTTTGATTTGTGATGTTATTAAATGGACCAGTAAAAGAGCCTAAGCAGTGCCCTAATTCTACAGTTATGTCTAACCTATGACCAATTATTCTTCTGTAAATGTTAAGCATCAGCTACTTTCCGTTAAGTTGGCAGAGTTTACACCTGGAAATAGTTTATTATTCAGGTTAATGTACTGCCCAAAGAGAGACTACTTAAAAAAATATCTTTACCGACACTTCAATGCCAGTAAATCCGTGCTGGTCTATAGTTCAGCCGCATCCCTGTTTCAGCTTACCATGGATGGACCTTCGTGGCACATAGCCTGCACAAAAATCAATGGCGTGCTTAACAAAAAGAGTGCACACATAATTTGCGACTGTTTTAGCTCAACGGTTGTTGTTTGTCATCTCCCTGTGAAAGCCGTTGACCTTTTATGGCCCCCTTGTTAAAAATGGGATAACCACGTTAATGTGAAATGGCCCCATTAGGGAGCTCATTATCCCGAGTCAGAGCTGTCTCCGGGAGCACATAATATACAGCGCTATATATAATCTTATCTCGGCGGGTTAGCCAGCATGCAGACAGTGTGCCCATTACAGCCATTGTTGTCATCACCTGTGCAGCAGAGAGGAGCACCAATGACAGCAACAACAATGATTAGACCCAGACGCATAATTGCTGCCTCTGATTGTCACAGTGTGTGTGCGCGCGTGTGTGTGTGTTTGTTTGTTGGTGTTATAAGCGCCATAACACACACACACTCTTTAATCTACGTGTATGAGGAAAAACAGTCTGTATGTGTGTGTGTGTGTGTGTGTGTGTGTGTGTAGATGTGTATTGTGGGTGCAGGTGATTGTATTGGTGACGTCATTGACGCTGTCTGAGGTCACTGTAATAGGGCTAATGGGTTGGAGGCTGAAAGGGGGCGAGGGAGAGAGATGAGAAGCATTTAAGACGAGTCATGCTCTAGCATCTCATAATCAAAAGAGCCCTGGCTCGGGCTCTTTGTCAGCAGATTTGATTCATAATATATGCAAGTCGGCTTTTGGGCGATGTTAGCTTGAGGTCCTTTCACAAATTTACCATCCAAAATCCCATCATGTCCTCATTGTTTGCATACTCACTTACCGCACACACAAACGCACACACGCACACCACTACCTAATCATCAGAGAGCACAAGATCGATTAGCTCTCTGCAGGATAAATATGGGGGCAAGGCTGGAGTGAACTGTCAAATAGAGCCCACTCGTCATCAGTGTGAATGAGTCTCTTTAGGATGTAAATTCTTCTGACTGCACTGACAGTCACAGAAACCGCTAATTTCAGAAACCGGGGTTGAGAGCGCGAGCAAACGCCCCGCTTGTTTCTCATGTGACATGAAAGAATGCTTCACTCTACACCTGACTTCCCATCACCCTCTTTGAAGCGCTATTCTAGTGCCATTGTAGAACCAAGGGGACATAAAGAATGTGCTGTAGACATTCTCTGCACCTTCATTAAATGTGAGGTTTTTTTGTGGGCAGTACTTCATTGAAAGGGAAGATGAAAGGTTGTTTTGAAGGTATAGAGAGGGGTTGTACCCGGTCTATCTCCCTCTTAGGGATTCCCCGGATGCGGGCGTAGAAGTAGAGGTGCTCCTCGCCCGTCAGGAGGTCATCGAGAGCATCTTCCTGCGGACAGTAGCCAATGTTGATGCCCTGGTTACGGCACTCCATGATGTCCACCATTCTCCTGGGGAAAAGAGAAAAGAGGAAGACCATATGAAAGTTTATAATTGTACGGATAGACAGAAGAAAGCAAACAGTTGTCCAGGACATACATAGGAAAAACTCTGGGCCAAAAACAGACCATGATGATTCTCAAAAGAAGAGGCAGGAATCTAAAACTCATCACTGTAAGTATAAATCATGATTTGGGTGTTAGTTAAGCTTGACTGGGTCCCCAAAGGCCTTGTTGTTTGATTTTCAGGATCAGTGTGACAGTGTGTGTGAGACGCCTTACCCTTCCCTGTCCATGATCTGTGCTGTCCCCTCCGTGGGGCTGACATCCCCCGTCAACATCTTGAATGTGGTGGTCTTCCCGGCTCCGTTCACCCCCAGCAAACCAAAGCACTAATAGAGAAAGAAAGACCACACTCACACACTAACACAAACCACGTGACCACTGTTTATTAAACTGTTGTTTACACTGAAAGAACTTCTTCCAACACCTAGATTCTACTCAAAGTCACGGTGGAATTATATTTTCAGGAGAACAGCCCATATGGGGCTTCTTCAGTGGGTCTAACTAGGTTCCAGATGGCAGGGGAACAGTGCTGCACGCTCTCTGCCACATTGGCAATATTACATTTTGTACAATAGCAATATAACATTCTTCCTCTCCTTTCCCCCCAACTGTGTCTTAAACCCTGTTCATTGAGAATTTATTGACATAATTAAAGTAGTTATACTGTATAGCAGTACAAAGGAACAAATATATTTTGGCACAAACACAGAACATAATCCAATAGACCAGACTAGAATACAATGGACTAGAGTAGAACTGTTTTGCTACAGAGACCTCCGTGGAGAAAAACAGTCCACAAAGTTAGATGGGAAGTATGGGGACTCGTCTTGAAACAGCTTTAACATCAAATATTACAAGCCGATATACCAGTTTCCTTCTGCCCGAACAAAAGGTAGTGATGAAATAAACCCTGTCTCTACTAAATACACCCAGCAGCTACGGGAAAACTGGGTGCAATAGGTAGGCTTGCTGTATGTATGTCGGCTTAGATTTAGATTTCCAAAACTAAACCAAGTTGAAGATGAAATGTATGCCTATGTCAATGTCATGATCATCTCAGGTCTCCCGATTCCACTAGAGTCCACATTTGTTTTTAGTAAGAGCAAGGCACATTGAGACAGCATTAAGAAGGTCAGAGTGTTTGTTGTTGATGTATAAATATTTTGAATTCCCTCTTGAGTTTAACACCCCCTCTTGATCAATGGCCTTAATGCGCCTTGTGTCCATGGAGCACTCTGGTTGTGGTGACTCGCTTATAACTGAACCGTATGAAACCGGAGGTTTACCTCGCCCGCAGGGATGCCCACGGACAGCTTCTTCACGGCGGGCACCTTCCTGTGGAGCTGCTGGTAGACCTTGGTCAGCTGGTTGACCTGTAGCAGGTCGGAGTTGGCCGCACCGCTGGCCACCCTCTGGTGCTCCGCCAACACGTCCTCGTCCTCGCTGCCTGTCTGAGGCACGCCCTTCACGCGGCAGATCAGCCTCCTGTGAGGTGGACAAAGACAAGGCGGGTCAGAGGAGGCACTCTCTTTAGCCATTCCCACTTTTGCCCGATTTCCAAACTTGATACCACCACAATGGGCGAGCTGGCAGCTTCTTTGAGCCAGGTTGGTCGTTCAATCGAATCCCATCCCTAAGGGTGGCAAGTCAATTTCAACCCAGAGCCGCCTTCCTCCCTCGTATTCCGTCTCGGAACGCGCCCTTTTGCTATGGAGTCTCACCTGACTTTGCGAATGAGCCACTTGTTGAGGAGCAGACGCAGGGTGAAGCAGGCACAGCCCTGGAGGACGAGCGACACGAACATCCAGCCCAGGCCGTCCATGCTGAAGGGCGCCCTGTAGGCGTCCACGCCGTAGCCGCTGAGGAGCTGCACCTCCATCTCGTTGCGAGCCAGCTCCATCAGGCCGTTGCCAAAGCTGAACTGGGGGAAGACCAGGAAGACGTGGCTGAGGATCCGGTAGATCTGCAACACCACCTGCAGGGAGAGAAGGAGTTCAAACCGACACATCAGTTCTAACGTTGCCGTAGAGAATAACTACTTGCGCCGACATGCTCCGTCAAGCACACGGCACTATGGGCTTAGACAAGGCGGGGACACGACAGCGTGCCGTGCTCCACATCACCTCATTGTTGTCTTTCAGTTGACCCAGGAAGAAGAAGATGGACGTGGAGATGATCGTGTTGACGCTGATGAAGAGGTTGATGCACACGTAGGTGATGAAGGCCATCTCAGTGTCCTTGAAAACGCCAGAGAGTAGATACATCCAGGGGAAGGTGGCGAAGCTGTTTGACGAGAGGGAAATATGTCTCACAAACCTTAAAGAGAACAACCAGTGACTCCTGTGGAGGTGAGTAGATATTGTGGCGGTGTGGATCTCTGGTTGGGGGGGGGGGGGATGGGGGGGCGGGATCCTAGTGTAGGGTAACAGACACTATTCATGTAGAATGAAGGTGTTTAGGTGTCTACCAGTAGTTGCCATAATCCAAGAAAAGCGCAAAAATGTTGCGAACTCAGAATCAGTTACTTACACTGTCCTCCGCCGCAATAAAAAAATAAATGCTTAGGTGCCTCTGACAATAACAAGCATAGGCCGACTTCGTTGGGATACTGCATTTGCAATCCTATTTTACCTGAAGGATGAAGGCCTTTACTGTGGCAGAAAGGCAGTGTAGACACCATGGCAAAAATACTACCAGTGGAAAAATCAACAGATTAACTAGTCAGTCAGTGCCATCCAGGATAATTTGAGGACCATGGCAGCCAGTACAAAAAAGTTCAGTACTTAGAAATGGGTGAGGACACGCACAAACACTCACAAATTAGAATTCCAGATCTTCCCCCATTTGGGGATAGAGGATATAACTTTGAAAGCAGTTCTATCAAATCCCGCCATAAAATGTCTTCTTCTCGGGGATCTGTGACTAAGTGAGTGAAGTGGCTTAGCCTTTTACCACAGGCAGAGGAGAACGGCTAAAGCCCTTATTGAACAGAGGCACCAGAGAATCAATCTCCCTCTCTCTTCTTCTTCTTCTTTTTCTCCTCGCCATTACACAAACACACACACACACACACACACCAAAACAAACTACTATGTCTCTTTGACGGGGTTATCCAGGGACGAGGAAGGCACTGAGTGAGACAGAGAGAGCTCGACACAGATGCAGCATGACAAAGAACCCAGGAGACGAGAGACAGCTGATATCAGACCATCCTCTCCCTGGAAGGAGATGCTGGGCCATCCACACGGGGCCAGCCAAGCCATTGTGATGTACACCAAGAGGAACAGGGAGAGAGACATAGAGATAGAGAGAGAGAGAGAGCCTGTACAGGACTGAGACAGCAAAGATCGGCGGCTCAGGTCGGTGATTATGCGTTGCTTGCAGTCCCGACATCTGTCTGATGAATGGCGATGCCCAGTGCTGAGCTGGTCCACGGCAGGGGTACCCAGGGGGGGGGGGGGGCTCTATGGCGGCCGCAGCTCAAGCTTTCCAACACTCACTAGCCATTGTGAGAGATAGCGGTGCGTTGACTCCAGACGCTGGACCAGGGTGGGGGGAGGCAATGGGAACGGGCTATGTTGACGACTCATGTTCTCGGAAGCTTAACGTTGTTTTTGGCATTCAAAACCAATTTCCAAACCAAAGGTTGTAGACTGCCAAATTGCCCATAATGAAGTAGATGATTTAATTTGGTTTCGAATTCTGAAAGAAGAGGGGCTATTCAGGACTGGTAAGCTGGAGGAGGAGTGGGAGAAGAGTGCACTGACTTCCAGATGCACCAAATGTCAGGGCAGTACTAGCTCACTAAAGGAGATATCTACAGCAACAACAGTAGTGGCGTACTGTAGACAGTAGACACTTTAGAAGAGTCCTAACTGTTGCATTACATAATCATTTGGCAGACACTTTTGTTCCAAAGCAACTTACAAAAAATAGGACTTTCACCAAAAGCAAGTAAAAAAAACACAAGTCGGATAAAAAAGATAGGTGCATCCTTGATCTAATCACCTAGATAGAGCTAAAAACAAGTGCTATATTAAACATCAGAATACGAAACAGAACCGCAGCAAGCCGAATAAACAATGTCTCAGTACATCAAATATAAGAGCAGATGCGAGAGTTTACATTTAGGAACTAAAACGGAGTCAAAACAAGTCTCTCGAAGCCTCCACGAAAAGCGAACAAAGGCGTTAGCATCCTAATGTTAGTTGGAGGGAGGGGGGGTTGTTCCTCTGTGGGGGGTCACTTACCCAAAGAGCACCAGAAGCAGGGTCACTGCACTCAGGTTCTGCCTGTCAGTGAAGGCTGGGACCTGGAAGGCCGCTATCACAGCCACAGTGATGGCCACCGGTATCAAGTAGAGGGCCTGCAGAAACAATGGCACGTTGTAAGACAGTGCCACCTCCGGTCATTCTCATAGCTAACATCCAATCGTATTTCGAGTCATCAAATCATATTTCAACAAGGAAACACCAAATAGCGACACCACATAATCTGACGGGAGTGAAACGTTCACTCCAAACGCATTTTCCCGGGGTGTGTTGGATTACCATGTCATAGAAGAAGTTAGCGGCCCAGTAGAAGGGCTCTCCGATGCCAGAAATGTGCTGTAGTCCCTTGGCGCCGCTGTGGTGCTCCTGGACCTCGTACGTGACAAAGCTGGCTGTCATGATGGCGTAGCCGGTCAGCACACACATCGCCACCAGGATCTGAATGAGACCTTGTACCCTAGAACATCAACCATAAAAAAGTCTCATTAGCTGATCAATAGTTGCAAATCAAAGTACATATTGCAGAATCTAAGTGTTTTGCTTTGGCTTTAAAAACCCATGAACTGGAGCAAAGAAAGCAAAAGTAATGTTCTGAAAGAATCCAAGCTACTTTCGATTAAGCCTTCAGCAAAGACAATATTGCCAATGCCCCCGTAAGAGACTCCATTTTGTGCTCTTCACAACAAACAACAATCCCCGTTTGACATTAATCACTGTTTTGTCTTCCGGGCAACTCGACAGCCAATGCTGTTATCCCTTCCAGCACATTAAGAGGGCCACAGCTAATGCAATCCTATTACAAATAGATTGCCCAGTTAAGGCTGCGACAATAACATCAAAAGAATCCCACTGTGGCGCTACCTATTGGTCAGATGGTCCGGTTGTTAAATAAATGGACAGTAACTAGTGGCCATGACTGCAGATGGCACGACAAGATACGGGTCACTTTAGATTCTATAAATGCTATGGTCTGGATGACTTTGGATGAATCATAAACAGGAAGACAACCGTTAGATTGATTTCACAATTTTACTTATGGATGTGGAGCGGCCATTTTATGGAGGGGGGACATGCAATAAAACCACTGTTTGGCAGAGTGAGGAGGACTACAGCAGGGTGCCTGGTCCAGAATCTCTATTCCCTTTGATATCTAGGGCTCCTTTTGAACTCCTCCCATGTGACGCCTCTTCACTTTGTACACCTTCCTTCCCAGCAAACCGCATGATCATTTCAAATCATGTCTCGCCTATGTGCTATTTGCTGTGCTCCTTGGTTTTGCACCAAGCACAGAGACGGCGCACCAGAGGGAGAAGAATGCTGGATGAGGATAAACAAAGGACAAGGAGAAAAAGACTGGCAGCAAAACAGAAGGGCCGAGGGGAAAGAGAGAGAGAGACAGACTAACAGAGACAAGGAGGGAGAGACGGGGAGAGAAGTTGATCAAAAGAAAGAACAAGTGTGCAAGACAAGGAGAGAGCGACAGAGAGAGAAGGAGAGAGAGAGCTACCGAGCAGCAAGCTTATTATCAGCGTGACCAAAAAGCCCTGTGAGCGCCCCCCGAAGGTATTCTTTGCCTGTAAGGGGCAGGCGTTTGGGTAATAGGCCGGGCTCATCTTTAACAAAGGTTTAGGCCGGATCAATAACAACTCAAGCAACAAAACCATGGCCTGAGCAGTGGGGGAATACATTACTGAAGCACACAGCAGTGTAAGTGCAAAACGTTGGGAAGAATAAGGAGAAGTGACTGAGAGGCGGTTGGGAGGAACGCAATTCATAGTTATAATGAGCTTCTAGGGGAGGCTCCTGGTAGGAGCATGACCTCCTGGTCTCTGTCTAACACACACACACACACACACAGATCAACCAGAAGACCACGCACAAACAGACACACTCGAGAAAGAGAGAGCTGCACACTCTCAAGGTGGTCTCTGGCAGGCTGAGGCCGGTTAGCGGCGTGCAGTGTTTTAAAGCAGTCCCATTTGGGGAAGTGGGGTAGAATCAATGCACCTCTACACCACCTTCAGATTAAACACCCATTCTATTGGGCCCTGTGATCAATAATGCAAGCTCAGGAAAATCCATGAAGAAAATCAAATATGGGTAAATAGCAGCAGTCGTATTGCCTCCGCGCCAGACGGTGACGACTGGAATTTAAATGTCAGGGAGTCTTCTCCACACTGTATCTTAAGTAGAGCAGACTGGGTAGGGTTGAGACAACAAACGCTACTAACGGTAGAGTCGTGGCGAGTGTGAAAACTGCTTTAGGTTTTCCCGATGCTACATAATGCTAATAACAGGCGGCTCCATATAATAGTGGTACTTGATCATGTCCACCTGATTGCCTGGGTAGAATTTCCCCATTGCTCATTGGAATTGCAATACATTTAAGTATCTGATTCAAATATGGGCTACTTCAGCATAGACAAATAGTCATGTTATTAGCAAAATAGAGTATTGGCGGTGGGTAGCAGAGCTTGTTTGGCGCCACAGAAGGATGGGTCTCTCAGAGTCGTCCCTCATATCACTGGCGTCCAACGGCCAACACCCCAAGGGCTCTCATTATAGACAGCCGTGCTTCCTACGGTGTGGTTAAAGAACCGGGGCTCCGATCCGCGTCCGGTACGCGTGCCATCGCCGTGAAAGACGAGCCACTTACACGCTGTCCTCGTCGTCCGCCCGTCCGTAGTAGGGGTGACTGGAGACGGAGATGGCTGTGGAGGTAGAGGAGGGAGGAAAGCGTAGGTCAGCCTGGGTTTATTCATCGAAACAATAACACATCAGGGAGCGGAGTTTAAGACCCGGCCAGGGTGGGTGTCAGCCGCACGCCCCGCTAGCAGCAATCTACCCCGTATTCATCTTTCTCCCTCTCCACCACCACCCCCCCTCCCCCCACAGGAGTCCACAGGTTACATTTGAATGATTGCATTCCTCTTTCACAACACCCTTCTATTGACTGTGGGGCTAGGGTGGAGGAGAGAGCGGGAGGAAGGGAGGGAGGGGTGTGCGTTTATGTGTATGGCAGGCGACAGCGATGCGGGGAGGGGCTGAAGACGTCACGCTTGCTCAAGACCAGAAGAGAGCCATCTCTCTACTCAGCTCCTTTCATATCGAGTCAAGTAGTGCGTCATGATGATGGGAGTCTGAGGGCTTGCAGCGCCCCCTAGTGACAAGACCTATGCAACCGACCTTTAACATTTGCCTGGCGTTTCTATTGGCCTCGCGGGCCTGTGACTCACAGTATTTCTGTGGATCTTTGGCGGCTGGGAGGTTGGCTCTCAGGATGAGGTTGTTCAGACTGTTCAGGTAGGCTGGCATGCTGTGGTAACCCTCCGGGTTGTACCAGACCTATGGGAATGTGCAGGCACACACACACACACACGCACACACACACACACACACGCACACGTGTATTTCAGGGCTGTACAGTAAAATCCACAAGCATCCCCTCAACAAATTTTAGCCAATAGTTCAACGCAATTTTAACCGGGCCATTCCAGACAAAAGCTCAACACGCGCAAGTGGCGCCATAAACAATTTTAACGATTACATTTATGGCGTAATAACGTTGCACCATCTGGGTACATTCCACTTTACAGTATGTGAATCCCAGCAACCTCAATTAGGAAAAGTACACTGCAGCCGGGCAAACCGGGACAATGGTGCCACAGGCAGAGGTAGGAAGATAGTGTGTGTGTGTGTGTGGGGCGGAGGGGGTAGACTCTACCTTGGACAAGGTCCGGTTCTGAGGCACGTCCATTAAGTCCACCCGGAGGCTGGCGGGGAGGGGCTGGCCAAAATCAAACCCACCGTACCTGAACAACAAGGTGACCATGTTTTTTAGTTTCCACGGCACCAAAAATTGGACACATTTTAAAGAGGGGCTAGTCGGCTGAATACACTGACTGATCTGTTGCTGAGTTGAGGTGTTGTAAGCGTGTAGAGTTAAGTAGACGATTGACTTCACACCCAGGTTTGTAAACACATTCCGTTTTAAAGGGTGCGTTGATACCACGCACGCGCATCCAAAAGCTCTCCCTCACTTCAGCCTGTGTCTTGTGAGGTGAAAGGAGTCCCGTGGAGCTCTCTCCTTCTTTTATCAGAAAATTAATGAATTTGAATACATGACCTTTAAACAGGTTGATTGGTGACTCTATAAATGTACGTAGGTGTGAATGTGAATTGTTGTCTGTCCCCATGTGTTAGCCCTGTGATAGACTGGCGACCTGTTCAGTGTGTACCCCGCCTCTCGCCCTACGTCGGCTGGGTTAGGCCCCGATCCCCCCGCAACCCTGCATAGGATAAGGGGTATGGCTAATGGATGGACCGCCGGGGTTACCTGTCCCTGATGAAGTCGTCCGCTGTGGACAGCAGGTAGTTCTCTACAGCCATGCTGCTCAGGTTGTAGACCACCTGGTCGGACAAGGTCTTCTTATGGGGAGGCTGATACTGGTCCTTACGGCACACCTGGTGGGGCCGCACCACAGATGAAAGACACACACACACACACACACACAAACACACACACATTTGTGAGTGGTATGCAGCACACAGGTGTACACATGTCCATAAAGTGTGCTTATTGTTTTACAAGAGCCATAGAGACATTTTGATTGATCGTGGCAGTATTGTGTCTCCGACCTGCTCTTGTCGAGTGCACTTGCAGGGCTCTATTGGCTGAGAACTGTTCCCTTTGGTCTCCCAGGAGGAGGACACGGAGCCTCTGGTGCAGACCCTTGGAATGCGACAGACACAGCATTACTCATGATGAAGAGCCGGCGTTACGCACTCGCACAAAGAGAAACAACAACGTGCTCCACGAGCCCCCCCCCCCCCAGGCTGCCCTTACTTTAACACACAGTAATGCCACGTTTGCATACGGCCGACCGTATATCATTATTTATGGGCGTCTATAAACTGTCGAGCTGACGGCGGTGGCCATCTACAAACGGGAAGCACTCCCCCATCATTGTCCACGCGATGCGACACAGGAGCTGAACTTTCTGCTACACTACATGGCTCCTTCAGTCGAAAGTGGTTGTGGGGGGAGGGGGGGGGCAGACAATTTTTACAGTGCCGCTGAGGTCCGGTTCATGAGTGGCGACATTGATTTGAGTGGCTGCGAGGGGGGAATCTAGCCTATAAACAAAAGCATGTTTATGGAATACAAATGATCCCGGACGCTGCAGAGCCGCCGGCTCCAGGCTTTCAGCTACAAAGGCCATGCCTCGAGCCCCACCACAAGGGAATAGAGAGGAGTGAAGAGAGAAAGAGAAAAGAGATAAAAAATAGAAAGTGAAAGAATGTAGGTGCGAGTCAGACTTAAGAACGAGGGAGAAACACAGGAGGTGGGGGAGGGGGGGGTCAATGTCACATGAATAAAAAAACACAGGCTGGAAAACAATAAAGAGAACGGCGTGTTGTGGAGTGAGCAGACGCGCTGTGGCCGAGCAGCCTGCGGGACACGACCGAGGCCACCACTCTGCTGCTGTCCCCTGCGGAGGGTGGGGGTATGGTGGATTGGGCGATCAGCCTGACGCCCAAAGGGTCGTGAGATCCCAACACCATCAACAGTGTGCCCGTTGAGCGAGGCACCTCACCCTTACTGACCCTGTGTGTCTGTCTGTAAGTCGCTTTGGAGAAATGGGTGAATGTTCTCCCAAGTCTTCCCTCCATGCCCAGAGCCCATACTTTACTGCTGCACTTTCTACATCACCATGCTTGTATTGGTCCAAAAGATCCTCATTCACACTGCACACATTACAGATAACACTGTGGATAATCCCCTTGGTTTGGTGCCGCTGTCATTAGTGAAAGACCAGAGAGGTTCAAGAGGAGTCCACTTACGGGCTGTTAGGGTTGTCCAGGCAGGTGTTATCCAAGCCAGGGAAAGACATCATGGCCTCCACTAGAGGCTTGGAGTTAGGATTGGGGTTACTGTGGAAGAGCAGGGGTCAGCTTTGTTAGTCTGTGTTTGTGTGTGCGCACATTTCCACAAAACAAAGCACACTTGCCATTGTGTAAAAAAATAAATAGAAGTTTTATCGCAGAGAAAGTAGAGGGCTGTGATCTGGAGATTTCTATTGTGCTCCCCAACATCAAAACATGCAATTTCATTTAGATGTCTTCCAGGAGAGGCCACTCGAGGGGCCCAGAAGTCTTTGGAAATTGGAGAGGCAAAAAGCTGGGCAAAATAAATCAAAGAACCCATCTTTGCAATCAAGACATCTCCGACTCCAACTTTTTCACACTTTCATCTCGCGCCCTGTAATCATAATCATCTCTCTTGATCTCTCGCATGCTCATACACACACACACACACACTCCCCCTTTCACGCCCTAAACCACTGGCCACATATGGAAGTGGCTGTCGCCCTGTGAACCTCCTCGCCTAGCCCACACGCTCAGAGGCTCCGACCGGACCTGAAGAAGGAGTACTGGGTTCCGAAGTTGTAGAGGGCCGGAGAGAGCTCCATCGGCGGGAAGTGTTGCAGGTCGCTCTTGACGGAGCCCAGGCCCATGGCCACGACCACAAAGAGGACGGGCATGACCACCTGGGAGAGCAGGCCCTTCCAGTCACGCCGTGAGTGGTGGAACCGCTTCACCAGGATGGCGGTGAACTGCTGCCAGGCCAGAGCCAGACCCTGTACCACGGACGTGTCCACCAGACCTACGCAAGACAGAGAGAGAAAGAGAGTGAGACAGTGTAGCTTGACATACATTATTTTATGTCAAAGGGACGATTCAAGTGAGCAGTGAAAAAGAGGTCTACCAAAAGGTTCTAGATGGAGGAAAGAACAAATCCACGAACTAAAAACAGGACCAAAACAGAAAAGGCATGTAAGCAAAACGCAATCACAGAGCAAAAGTGAAGCGGGCGCTGCAACTCACTGGCTTTGTCGCTGAAGCTGGAGAGGCTCTCGTCGAGGTCCAGGCTGTCCATGGAGACAGAGTCTGACATGGAGTCAGAGACCGACCAAGGCTTGTCCTCCATCGGCTCGAGCTCGTCCTGCGTCAGCTGGAGGAACACCTTCAACGGAAAACCCCAGGAAACACCTCGATTAGCATGTCATGTGTATAAACATGTCTAAACACAATGCATGTATTTCACTGTTTCATAGGGATGTTGGATTGCAGTGAAAAAAAAATCACTTTCGGCTTACAACAGCAAGAAAGCATTTACTCTGTGTGTGTGTGTGTGTGGCCCACTCCTACATACACACACACACACACACACACAGAAAAGAGCTTCCGCCATTTTCCAGAGGGCCAAGCGAGCCTAACCGCACCTCTTCCAGGGTGGTGTCGGAGATGCCATAGCAGCCCAGCTGCAGTGCGTCCAGGTTTGCATCCAGGGCTTTGAGGAGGGAGCGGTAAGCCCCGGCGTTGCTGGAGGTGAAGGGGGGCAGTGAGTACACCAGGTCGCCCACCTCGCCCTTCTTCAGCCTGGCTTCGGGGATGTGGGCCTGGATGAACTGCTTCACCTCTGCAGGTTTAAAGGCTTTCTGGGAGTCCGGTGACTGGACCTGGCGGTGGAGGGGGGGGGGGGGGGGTTGCGAGGGAGGCGGACGAGTCGAACGGACATTGTTCAGACATTGGTAAGAAAATCAGGGACCATGCGACATAATGTCCTGAGTAAAAATACACGTAGACAGGGCAGGGTATGTCTCAGTATGAGTACCTTTTTGGTGAGGGTCAGGTTGTAGCCCTGGGCCAGCTTGTCCTTCAGCTGGTAGGGGGAGCCGCAGCACTTGAGGCCCCCGCGCTCCAGGAAGGCGATGCGGTCGCTCAGCACCTCGGCCTCGTCCAGGTGATGGGTGGACATGATGATGGTACGCTCTAGATCCCGGACAAAGGACCGCAGCACAGTAAGTAAGGGCACACACACCAGTGCAAATACTGAGACATAGGCACACATATGTGCAGACAGATAAGTGGAATCTCTCTCTCTCACACACACACACACACACACACACACACACTTTCTTTTTATGTGTGCCTTTCCTGTTTGTACAAGACAATTATGAAAATTATGAAAGACCCCCTCCTCCCAAAAACATAAATAAACCATTCCGACTTTCTACAATTGTCTCTCTCAGCACTGCATCTCACTAATGGCTTTGGGGGGGATAAAAAAAACTAATTAAACAGCCGATCCCCACCGCCACAAATAGCACGACGGATTGCAATCGCTTTGACACTACGACGACGCCAGGAATTTTCCCGAGCCTCTCTTCACCAAAGCCAACCTTGTGTGCACCTGGAGAAAATCAATTTCTGCTTAATTAAATGTGTGAATTGAAAGGCAGACAGCCCCGATAAGGACATGGCCCCTTTGGGCCTGGGCCACAGATTTGAGTCCTTCAGTCCTTCTCTCTGACGATGACAAGGCTTCTTCCCCGCCATACAGAGGACTTATGTATGGAGGAAAACTTTAAGCTCTGGAAACTTTTTGGTTGTACTTTTATAACGTGTATCTTTTCGAACTTGTCGGCGGAAATTTGCCTGCGGAAATACATCAGTGAAGCCTGGGGATTTTCTTTGGTGTGTATATTCATAATTAAAACGAGTGTCTGTAAGTGCCAGTGTCTGTACAGCATATGCCTGATGATATCTTTCACCTTTCTTGTGCTTATTGACGATGTCCCAGATGCTGCGTCGTGAGCAGGGGTCCACACCAGTGGTGGGCTCGTCCAGGACCACCAGGCGCGAGCCCCCGATGAAGGCTATGGAGATGGACAGCTTCCTCTTCATGCCCCCCGAGAGGGTTCCCACTGGCTTGTGGCGGTCACCGTACATGCCCGTCTCCTGCAGAGTCCTGGGGAGGGGGAACAATGTGGGCGAGAGGAGAACCACCCTCGACTCATTTCTCCATCCTTATCATTGCTACTGTGTGAATTCTATCCAATGCTATTCGTGGCATTTCAATGGTATCACATACATTTCAACCAATAATCTGGTAGGTTCCCAAAAGTGCCTTCACTGTGACTTGTGACACGATGCCAATCAGAATGGAATGCCGGTCACATGGATTGGGAATGTAGGGGTTTCCACTCACTTGCAGATCTGCTCCTGTAGCTCCGTCTTTGACCAGTGGGGGGCCTTGATCTGGCCGTAGAGCCTCAGGTGCTCCTCCACGGTCATGTGGTCGAAGTGCACGTCGTACTGCATGCACACGCCCAGCTCCCGGCGCACCTCCTCCAGGTGGCCCTCCATGTCTCGGCCGTACACCTCAATGGAGCCCGAGGAGGGGGCAAACAGACCCGTCAGCAGCGACCTGGACGGAGAGGGGGTTCATTCACAGACCACCGGTGTAAGTCCTCAGTGGAACGACATAACCCTACCGCCCTTGTCAAGAATGATCTATTGTGGTCTAGGCGGCAGACTCAAACCCCGTCCCAAGATCAGTAGTACCCATTGAAAAGGCCTCGGAACCAGAATAACCAAATACCCGACACGTCAAACATAAAGTCACAGTGTTTGTGCACATGGAAAGAACTCCCAACTTGAAAACTTTCCAGAGGTCACTGGAGTTGAACAGTGAAGTAAGAGAGAGAGTGTGAGTGGCCCCCGTACATGGTGGTGGTCTTCCCGGCTCCGTTGTGTCCTAGCAGGGAAGTGACGTGGCCCTCGTAGAAGGACACGTTGAGGTGGTCCAACGCCACGCGGCCGCCGTAGCTCTTGGTGAGGCCGTGGAGGGAGACGCCCACGGGCAGGCCGGAGAACTCCTCGTCGGGGTTAGCAGACGAGGTCTCCTTCCCTGGGGAAAGGGAGAAGACAACGGGGGGTGAGAGAGCGAGATAGAAAGAGAGAAAGAAAAAAGGGGAAAAAAAGAAAAAAGGGGGAAAAAAGAGACAAAGGCAGAGTGTAAGCAAAGGGAAAGAAGTGAGAGAGGCAGGGGGAAAGAAGTCGATATGTGTCTATGGGACATGAGAGAGAATAACTCATGGAGCATTGGGAGTTGGAAAACACTGCAGGGGTTTTTTCGATCTGCGGCAGAATTACAGACTCCATCTGCAACAATGACTTGGGCTAGGCAGGACATTACCTTTGTGCTTGTCGTCGGGGAAGACGGGCTGGTTGCTGTGCATGATGTTGGTGAAGAGCCGTCCTCGGCCCACACTCTTGCCCACTGGACGGCAGCAGCAGAGCAGCCTCGACCAGAAGGAGGGCTGCAGTGGGAAGTACCAGGGAGAAGCCAGGCCATATTTACCTGAAGGGAGCGGGGGGCAAAGGGTAGAGATAGTAAGGTTTCTAAATCTTTTTAGACATGGGCAGAAGACGCATGTAATCTGGTACAAGGACAGGCAGTCATTACCCAAAAATGTGTGTACTGTATTAAAAATGTCCCATATTATCTATGATATGTTTGGCAGTTAAAAGGTCAGCGCTGTAGATCCAATACATGGGAAAGCCTTTTTTGAGTTAAGTGAATAATGATCTTTGAACAGTGTCCTATTTTGTGCCTTTTTACCATTTTATGAGTCCTCCAAGTTATATTTAAATGTATTGATTGCAGACCAGGGCCAAATTCCATAGAACTGCCCTTGAAAGTGGTCGTTTTGTGTGTCAATCTTTTGTTGAAATGTGAGCCGTGTCTTTCGTTTCTGGTGACTGCTTTTCATTGATGTTATGCACTTGTCGCCACGTACCTGGGAAGACAATGCGGACGTACGCGCCGATGAGGAAGTAGAGCACGGAGTCGGCGAGCATCAGCCAGCACAGCCAACCAAACGACGTCGTATCCCCAGCCATGGGCGAAGAGTACATGTTGCTCCACTGAATGCCTGCGCAAACAAAGCCACCACAAAGGGCCCTTTCAGTGCCTGTATTTTTAGCTCACCTTTTCTCTTGGTGACGGATGGAGGGGCGGGCTCTGTGGCTCTCCAGGTGTCGGGCTTCCCAGCATGGGCCTACCTTGTCCCTGGCTCTCGTAGCGCGTGATGTACTGGCTGGCGTAGCTGAAGCAGGTGGGGGCAAACAGACCCTGTGGGAAACGGGAAGCACAGGGAGCTGTGACACACTGCGCTTGGAAGCCACGGCGGTGCCCTGTGACAGGTGGGCCTCTGTTTCGGTCAGGCTACTGTGTCTGACCTCATCTTAAGGGAGGGTTGAAAACACAAGGTCTGTTTCCAGACTTTTGAAGCAAAACGTGGCATTTGATTATGTTTGATCTTACCCGGTTCTCCATACCTTGAACACACTGGGCAATACGATTCAAAGTTTCTCTAAGCTACAGTCCACGCTTCTTTAACAATGACTTTGTGCTCATTTCAAATCGATACAGTTTGATAAAAGCAGACTCCTGCCCCCCCCCTCCTCCCCTTGGCCCCGCCGTCCTCACCAGGGCATTCTTGGTCGAAAAGGAGA
Source organism: Galaxias rostratus (assembly GCA_036024795.1). Classification (NCBI taxonomy): domain Eukaryota; kingdom Metazoa; phylum Chordata; class Actinopteri; order Galaxiiformes; family Galaxiidae; genus Galaxias; species Galaxias rostratus. The sequence goes on from JAVQJS010039776.1 coordinate 29,260, forward strand.
GCGTGGACTCTGCGGCAACCATGACGATGAAGGGGAAGAAGCAGAGCACGTAGACCAGGCTGCCGCTCAGGCCGGCGATCTGGGTCTTGTCGAAGAAGGAGCTGACCAAGTAGCTGATGGCAAGGAGGCTCAGGCCGTAGTCGCACAGGTAGAGGAAGACCAGGAAGCCGTCGCTGTTGGGCAGGATGCTGCCGTACTTGAGCACCAGGGTGAGGATGACGATGGTAACGAAGAGGAAGCCGGCGCTCTCAATGAACCAGGCGAAGAAGTGGCTGAGTGGGTTGACACCCATCATTTTCATGTACTGCAGGGGAGGGGAACAACACAGCAGCACAGATAAGGGACATTCCTGCATGTGTGACTAAGGAAATTGTGTGCTTTTTAGCACACAACAAAAATGTGATAAAAACCAAAAATGTAGAAGTACTAGTCAATCTGCATTTTAAAATAGCAGTGTTGAACTGAGTGGAGCCAACACAAACTGTGCTTCCTTGCTTGACAACATACAATATATGCTGGCAATGTAAAGGTGTGGTGGGCTCGCATAGTCACAGCCATGAGAACCAACAGATGACCAGATTCGGGGGCCTAACCTCATGTAGCCTGAGCTCTCGCTCGTGCACCAGCTTCTTGACAAAGTCGGCAACAAACAGCACCCAGGCGATCATCAGCATGAGCGGGAACACAAAGGAGATGGCTTCCAGGTACCTGAGGGATGATAGAGACGACAGCTAGCCATCAGTCACCGTCCGCACGCTAAGCGAGGCCAAATACCCCCTTCGCGTTTGCAACGCCCGCAAGCCACGCCAAAAGCCCTCCAGCAAAAAAAAACGAAAAAACACAGAGGGAAATCTGGCACACAGACAAAGACACTAAGTCACCGCTTATTAAAATCCCATTCAAATGTCAAGACGACGGTTTTAAGAATATTGTGTTGGATGATCAATCAAGGCAGTGGAGTGACAGGGAGTGCAGTATCTCAATATAGATGCGAGGCAGGCATGCAGCCAGCCAAGGGGCTACACGCTGGCCCAACAAGATGAGATCTCAGCATCGGCTCCAGAGGCGTTACAAGCGTCCCGTAAACACAGACATTATGGTCGAGCATGATTTATTGGAAATACTGTACCATATTGATGCAGAGTTTATAGTTTGTCTAACCAATATCGGCTGGGCTGCACTGGAAGACAAATGCCCATGCTTAAGTGCGCTCAGTGTCTTGCGAGCGCGTGCGTGTGTGTGTGAGTTTGTGTGTGGTGACGTGAGTTGGTGTGTATGGGAACATTCATACCGGTGCACTGTGTGAGTGCTAATGCATTTCTCAGGCTTCAACTCCCATTATCGAAGTGGGTGAGGACATTTGCAGATACATTCCATAATGGGGACCGTGCACATGGGAGCGCTCGTCCATTAGGGTACGGGAAACAGACAAACTCAATGTGTGCTGATACACAGCTTCCCTCAGGTTATGTGTGTGCTAGTGTGTGCGGGTTGTTCGTCTGTGGGTTTTAGCGTTTGGAAAGGTGTCCAAAATGTGTGCAACCGCCTTCGTTGTTTTCTCCCCGTTGTGCCTACTCACTCATCCCGGAGGAAGCAGGGGTAGGGGAAGGCCTGCAGCTGCACGGCCGGCTCGGTGACCTTGACCCCGGTGTGGGACTCTATGATGGCGCGGTCGATGCTCTCCTGCAGATACACGAAGCCGCGCGTGTAGCGCTGGGGCTCCTTGCGGCTGATGCGGGCGTCCTTCACCCAGTAGGCCCTGCGGGCGCGGTCGGTGCGCATGACGTTGTCCATGTGCATGCGGATGGTGTAGTTGACTCGGCGGGGCAGGACGGAGGCAGCGGGGGCGGCCGGGTCGGCAGCACCGTCTTTGGGTAGGTTGAAGACGACGCCTGCGGGAGGAGATGGAATGTTTCTGTTAGGCGCGGGAAGTGAAAACCAGCGATTCTATTCCAATAGCGCACAGCTGCACACCTAATAATGCACTGGCTCAATTTCTCATGTGAAGAATCACCAAACCAAAAAATTTACACTTTGGTGCCAAATTGTAATAACAACAATTAAATAATTTTTAGATCTCGGTTGAGACCGTAAAAATACGGAACCTTCATATTTTGATGGGATCTATACATAAAGCTCTCCTTGTTTGTTTGTATTTGTTTCTCCTAGAAAATCTACAATACCCAGTCTGTAAACATAGAACATCTACTATAGACTCTTTAGATGACTAGGAGACGCTGGCATGAAGGTTGAACATCTACAATACCCAGTCTGTGAAGGACTAGGAGATGCCCACTGGCATAGAGGTTGAACATCTACAGTACTCCAACTGACAAGGAGATGCCCACTGGCATAGAGGTTGAAGTACAACACCCAGTCTGTAAATGACTAGGAGCCACTTACTGGCATAGAGGTTGCGGTCTTTAGCCAGCGCCTGTGCCTCTGCATCCAGTCTGTCGGTGTCATCGAAGGCGCGGTAGCGGTCAAAGTTGATGCAGGAAGACAAGTTCACCATGAGGTTGGATAGGGAGGTGATCTGTTGGACGATGTGCTTGTTCTTCTTTAGCAGGATGGTCATGTTAGCTGGGGAAGGATAGTACTGATTTAGTGGTGTCCATGTTAACTAATCCCCACCAGTCGTTTGTCTCAGACCGCTCTCTATATTCTCGTCAGGGGAGTAAAATAGAATGAATTATTTTGTCAACATGTGTACGTTTTGTGAAAACATAAACCAATGAAAAACACTTGTGACTGTTCAGGGCAGCATTAAAGGGTTGGAGGGTATAGATCTGTTTACCCTTCGATGACATATTGAGTCAGTTCCCTGAACTTTAGGCCTTATATTTATTATACTGTATGGAAATGTAACTGGCACTAGTTTGTCCTGGCATGCTTGTATTGTAAAAAAAAAAAAGAGAGCCATCAAATAAACCAACTCACAGAAGTTTTTGAGAGTTGACTTCATGGCGCTGACATTGATGTCCGTCTGCATCTGAATGAAATTCTCCACAAAGGGATTGTTGAGGGAATTCTTGAACAGAAAAGGAGGAGAGATGAGAGTGGGGTAAAAAAAGGAGAACAACTTTGGGATTCAGATAATATGACTCACTGTCTGAAAGAGAAGACAGACAGTGTGCCTTTTAGTTTGTAAGTGGCGAGCTCCAGTGTTCACTGGTCGTACCTGAAGCATGGGCAGGGTCTGCTCAAGAACCTTGGCTGAATCCATGACATAGCTGGAGGACTTCAGCCAGTCCTCAGAGTACAGGCCCAGGTTGGCAAACTGATCCAAGGTGGCATTAGACTGGAAAGCATTGACCATAACGGTCGAGCGTGGTGCACAATAGATAGTTAGATAGAGAGTTTGCGAGCGCAGGCATGTGTGAACGGAATTTAGTAAGGATGTGTGTGTGTGTATACAAGGGTGGAGGAGGAAATGGGGGGGATCAAGCATGGATGCATAAAATATGTGTATGTGCCTCTTTGCCTGCCAAACAACTGTTACCTTCTGCATGATGGCTCTGGTTAGGGGTGTGTCAGGGCTGTAGAGGATCTGTCCCTGCAACATGGGCTTGAGGAAGGCCCACGCAATGGCTCCACCCGGGGTGCTGACCATGTCCAGATAAAGACTCATGCAGAACGGATCTAAAGAGGGGAAAGAAGAGAACACAAGGACTCAAGATCGAGCGACGCGCAGGTCACTCTCTTCAGGCACACAGACAAAACAGCGGGCAGTGGTTTGGCATCACATTACCAACAATCGATGTGGAATGACATCCGGCATAACCTGAACGAAAATGGTATTACGTTGATCTGAATTGTACTCCAGCCAGATGTGTCTTTCCAATACACAATCCACAGCTTCCGCTGAGTAAGGACACACGGTGAATGTACAATAAGAAAAAGTAGGTCGGTGGTCTGGGAACCTACTGGCGTTGTGTGGGATCTTAAACTTCTTGATCATCTCGTTCCTCTCCCGTTCCTCGGAGCTGTCTCGGACGACCTTCTCGGTAGGCATGCTGGGCAGCCGGGAGAGACCGAACACGGCCAGGATGCCGTTGTTGCACATGGCCCTGGAGAGAGTGGTGAAGGTGGCCCGGCTGGACATCACAGAGCGCTTGCCTCGCACCAGCTGGAGAAGGTAGAGGCCAGGGGTTTGTGAGAGTCTGGAGTTAGCTTTAATTATACAGTTGGGTTATTTGTTCAAAGTCTCTAAGCCATAAGAGGCCTTGTGGAACAGTGAACGTCTCATAACTAATGAGAACGTATTCATCAAAACCAGCATTATTCTATTAAATATGCAGTCTTACGCTTCTTCAGTTATGCAACCTAAAACCATATTTAATGCAGAATGCCATATCAAATTCAATCGGCAATGGGGTCAAAATTTCACTAACTTCCGGTCATAAATTGTTGTTCTGAGAAAAGCATCAAATCTGCCCTACTGTAATCTGCAGTGCTTTCTCTCAGGACTCACGCTGTTGAACTCGGAGTTGGCCACCAGGTTGAGGTCCTTGATGGAGACCAGGTAGCCCTGCAGGCGGTCGATGGCAGGCAGCAGCTTGCCCATGACGTCCATCAGGAAGGTGGCCATCTGGAGCATGAGCTCCACCCCACCCTGCAGCTCACTGGACAAGACCGTCTGGAGCGGACGAAAAAGGCTGTCAGAGACTCGCCTCATACAGAGCTTACGGCGCCCTGACTTCACACGGAAAAGGGTAATGAAACTGCAGAGACAAGGGGCCTCTTGTTTAAATGAAACTGTCAGAGCAATATGGAGCACATACACGGACGTACAGCATGGCCATACCATTTTAAGAAGCAAGTCACAGTGAGGTAACTATAACACAGGACATAGGCCCTGTGCCCTGTATAGGACTCACTCTGTGTTAACATGGTCATAATATAGGCCCTGTACCCTGAATGTGAGTTGCTCTGTGTTGACATGGTCATAATATAGGCCCTGTACCCTGTATATAAGTTGCTCTGTGTTGACATGGTTGAGCATCAGCACAGTGAAGTTGTACCACTCCTGAGGGGACAGCTGACAGAAGACTCGCATGATAAGCTCATCCGCCTGGTTCATCCCCAGGGAGGAGGGGTCATTGCAGTGGCGCATGTTGATCAGCCAGGCTAGAATCTGTAAAGGATGTAGAAAGAAGTCCATACAGCTCAGACAAATCATAGTTGAAAGGGCTACATGGGGGAAAAGGCACTCGTCCATTAACAGACATGTACAAGTGAACTCAAAGTTAGTTTAGGATGGCATAACCTGATATTATGAATTGTAGACCTAAAATGCAGAAGACCTTTAAACCTTTGGTTTGGTGAAACGATGTTAGTACAAATACTTTGAAACCCCAGTACAAAGAGAGATGGGGGGGGGCTAATATGTTTAGGTTACCTCGAGGTTGCTGTCGGGCAGCGGGGTGTGCAGTAGCAGCTTCAGGAACTCAGGGCTCAGGGACGTGTGTTGTTGGGCGTGCAGAATAAACGCTGTGCTGTTTCTGACGATCCTGGACACCTTGGTCACAGCTAGTGGAAAATACAGTGGAAAAGGATTAAAACAAAAGGTGCTTGACTTGAAGTGTCAGGCATACATATATACATTTAAAAGTCTGGGTGTGCACCTTATAAAGTAGATTTAACTTATCATTTGAATACATTTCCAGAGGCAGAATATTTGCTCTTATTCAGCACTTAACAAAACAAACCAAGGTGAGAAAGGATCTTACTTGGAGGGGCTACTCTGATATTGATGGACCGCAAGCTGCTCATATTCAAGCCAAAGTGCTCGGTGAACACAGACGTCCTGAAGACAATGATAGAACAGTAAACAGTTTGTTAACACTTTGTGTGTCAGCGCACGGCCCTACAGCTCCTTTAGTCAGCTGGATGCCAAGCTAAGGCAAGACAGGGCTGCATACTCTGACGTCAATGTATGTGTAAGTCATGGAAGACAGATCTCTCTCAGGATTAGCTCTTTACCAGTTGGTATCGATACGGTAGGTGCTGGGATCTCCGACGAAGGTGTCCAACAGGAGGTCGTACGCGTCTGTGTTCTCCAGAACATTCAGTGAGAGAGCGTGGACAGCCTGGACACCGGGCATCACTGTCTTACACACAAGGCCAGGACCCAGAGACAACGCCTCCATCAGATACAGGACAGAGGTCATGTTCTCCAGGGCACACACCTATCAGACAAAGAACAGGAGTTGGGGTAATCTGATGACTGTTCTGTTTGTTAGATTTCTTAAAAGCAAAACGACCCTTTGACCTTGTCCAAAAGAAGGGCAATAGTTTATCTTAATAAAAGGTACATGTTCCGCATAATATGCTGTGTTCTTCCATAAACATTTATTAATCATAACAGCAGATCATTTCCACCATACAATAGGTTAAAATGGACACCTGTTGTAGACATAAATCTAATCTTACCTGGGCTGTGAAAAGCTCAAGCATGACAGTAAAGTTGCCATCTGTCCAGCTTGTGTTGTAGAGCTCATAGCTTGTCTGGATGGTCTGTTCCAAAATGAAAAGGTTTTCTGAGGAATAATGGAAAAAAATTATAAGAGAGAATGAGAGAGAGAGAGGTAGAGAGAAATGTATTTATAAATATGTATTATAAAGTATACATATTTATAATAGGCCAATATATTAAATATATTTATAACTATGTAAAAATAAATACACACATATAAGTACACACTACTGGACTGTGCAATAATGTACATAACATAAAAGTAGTAACCAACTTAAACCAGGCCCTGAAACTGTCTTGTACTGCGTAGAGGAGATGTTAAGGGAGGCAATCCAGATAAGTGATTGAAACAGACTTCAATCTGCTGTTGTGATGAAACAAGGTACAGAGTGGCACAGCGTTGGACAAGAGCCATATCCCTTCAGGCTTCTCCTGAACTTTGGCCCAGTTGACATTTTACACCGTCCCCACATCTATTATGGGTGAATTATATACTACCTTCCATACACATAAGGCTAAATGCAATAACCATAGTGGTGAAAAAAGGGTCAAATTGTCTCCTGAAAGTAGTCGTTTAAGGGTCAAAATTAAATGTGGAGTGGAGGGCCAGGTGGCCTGCCTCCTATTATCACGGTGGTTAGCATGCCCTACAAACTGAAACAATGCCTGTCAACGATGAAGTGAAAGCACACGGAGAAGGGCAGCCAGAGATATGACGTGGTTTCAATATGAGGGTAACTTCAGGAGGGCAACTAGAAACAGAGGGTGTGTGGGAGAACCACAAAATGCAGGATGCAAAGTGAACTTGCGGTACACGTGTGTCTGTAAAGCGTGTCTCTTAAGCAGAGGGAGGATGCTGTGGCACAGTGGAGACCAAAGGCATATATGGAAATAAATAATGGCTAATGATAGGGGAGAGACGCTGGGAGAAAGGAGTTATCAGCGATCGAAATACCTTGAGATTCATTGGCAAGGCTTATGGCGATGTTCTTCAAAATGGGGGCGAAGGGCTGGTCTTCAGGAACCCAGTCTGCCACTTCAATCAAAACCATTGACAACCTGTCAGAGAAAGTAAAATGTTAGGGGGTCTCTTCCTATCTATAGGTTTATTTGTAGTGCCCTCTCAGGTAACAGTTTAACACATTTTCATTGGTGATAGGAGCTAAACCTTTTAATATTTTTACTTTAAACCACACAAGGACAATTACAATTGCATAATTTAAATAGTAAACTTAAAAAATATACATTTATTGTCACTTGAAACACTCACCTGTGGGTCCACCCAGTGACTTGGGTCCAATCGGTGAAGTTGTCTGCAAAGAGCTGACCCAAGGTGTCCTCAGACGTCTCCAGAACCTTGCGAGTCAAGTTGACTTCTGCACTGTCACCCGTAAGCCTGAGCAGATCGTTCAAGTTATGGAGTAGAAGTTTGGCGATCTGCACTACCTGAATCATCGTTTCTTGGTCTGACTGAACCAACTTCAATAGACTCTGAATAGCCCCCTCCACGTCAGCCAAGACATTGCCAGAGCTCTCCATGCCTGGGAAAGACAGCACAGCCAGAAGGGCCTTGACGGAGGTGGACACCATTGAGACGGCACCCTCGAAGTCGCCTGTGGCACCTGTGTAGTTCAGAGAGATGGCAGTGATCTCCATAATGTGCAGGGACATGTTGAGGTAGCTGCCGGCCTCTTCAGGCACCACAGGCATCAGGGCAGAGACTGTTTGTCTGATGGACAAAAACACCGTTGGTATTTTGGCAGCGTATTGGGGTATGGCCAAGCCTTGCAATACACTGAATGACACCTGATCAGATATTCCCGTCAGGAGAAGGATCAAACCTTCCACGTATGTTCCCTCATATACTTGGATCTGAGTGAGGTTGAGCATGGTAAGGATGGAGCGTGTGACCTGCCCGGAGATGCCCACAATGGCTGGTGCAATCTGTGAAGCGTTGGAGATGGCAGAGAGAGCAGAGATGATGGGCAGCTCTAGAGGCAGTACATACACTTTCTGGTGTTCTGGGAGAAGATCCACAAGGTCCTGGATGGTCTGGTTCACCAGTGACTCTTTGTCCTGGGTGGTGGCGAACGTGTGGTTCATGGTGGAGAGGTTCCACAGGGTCTGGGAGGCCAATGCACTGTTGACGATAAGAAGGCGGGTGACTGACTGTATAGGCTGGCCATCAGGAAGGGTGCTGGCTCCAGAAAGCACCAGGAAGTTCTCCAAGGAATCTGAGATTGTCTCATAGGCCTCAAACATCTTGCCGGTGGTGCCAGCATAGGCAGTGAGCTGCACAAAACCTTTCAACATCTGTGCTGTGGTGTTAAAATAGAGGAGCTCTTCCGGGGTTAGCAAGGACGAGAGGATACCAATGGTCTGGTCTAGTGCTGAGATGTAGGGAACTAGATTCATCTGGGCGTCAGGACGATTGACCGTGTTGAGGATGTTCTTGATGACGGCAGTGATCTTGCTTGCGACGTCAGCAGCCTCCAGCAGGTTGTTAGACAGAATATTACTGAGAGCGCTGAGTAACTCACCCGCTGTGTTGGAGCCTTGGCTTTGTGTTGCGAGGATCTGAGCCACAGCTTGGCCGAGTTGGCCCACCATCTGTTCCAACCTCTGAACAATCTCAAGAGGAGGCTTTTCTGAAAGAACAGTGGCCACGTTGACCAACGAACCAAGTGTTTTAGTCAGCAACTCTGTGTTGGTGATGTCTTCCAGGTTCAGACCTTCTTGAACCATTTGTAATAAAAGCTGGTCGTACGTCCCCCACTGGCTGGGCAGGGTCACGTCCGAGAGAATCCCTAGGGTTGTGTCGATAATCTGGCTCTCTGACGAGTTTGCACTCCAAGGGCCAGTCAAGTCTTGGCTCAAGCCTTTCATCAACACAGACAGGTCTGGATTAGAAAAGAATACATGGATAGTATCCATGATGTCTGGAATGGTGGGGGGCACAGAAAGAGCTTTGAACAACTCATTGTAGTTCATGTGGAGCAGGTCGACGATGTCTTCCATGGGCTGCCTTTGCGGGTCCCACACGGCCTGGCGTCTAGTCCTCATGGGAGGGCTACCATACTGCAGTCCGTTGTAGCTCAGACCCTCCTGGAATTGGCTCAGAAGGTAGTCCATGGGCTCCAGGAGTTTGCTGGTGGCCGCCATCTGCCGTATCATCAGAAGGACGTTTTCCCCCAGGTCAACAAAGAGGCCCGTCATGGGGGGAAGCTGGACATTCAGGTAGGTCAAAAGCGACAGGAATTCCCTGAAGATTGTGTAGATCATTGGCATGGCCTCAGTGACCTGCCTCACGCTGACAGATTGGGTTGATTCCGACCGGCTGTTCAACTCCAAGAATGCCAGAACATTCTCCAGGATAAGATCAGAATAGTTTGCCACAATAAACTGTTTCATGACTGCGTCAATCACAGGCATGGTTCCAAAAACATCTGCAGCGACGATCTGTCTGGCCACTGCATTCATGATGTGAACGATGGACATTTGATTGAGGCTGGCGTTTGTAGATAACATGGCCTCAATGGGCACATTGGTGATGTTCATGCTGGCCAGGAGAACGTCCACAGCCTCTATGAGAACGTTCTGGATTGTGGTGTTCTGAAGGATTTGTGGCTGTGTGTTCTTCAGGGTGTAGACAAGGGCTTTCTCCAGGGCCTTGATGTATGGCCACAGGGCTGGATCAGTCACAGCCTTGAGCTCCTCCATTGAAATGTGGACGTTAGAAACACTGAGGCCGGAAAGAGGGGGAACAAAAGACAAAGAGTAAAACAAAAGATAGAAAGTGAGGGTGAGGATAAATGTATATACAGTAGTCCACATCAAATTGTCATTGGATAACTATTTTTTAATTATTATATCAGAGATGGGTGTAAGTTGTAAACAATAAAACATATTGTGAGAGTTGAAATAGTTTTAGAGGCAACTTAAGACTCAAAGACAACTAAAAAGTGCATGTGTAAAAACAAGGTGAGGGGCACTTCATCTAACACATCTTTGTCTTGGGGAGCAAATAAAAAAATACTGAACTTAAAAGCACGTACGTTTAGGCTAAAACTTATTTTAAAAAGATGTATCTAACAAAAAAAGTTGTAATATATTAGGTTCTATTCGACATTTCCAGTATGGTCAATTATATAAAAATAATGCTGACAGACCAGATTGATTTTTAAAGAAAACTAACTTTATAATCATATCTCACACAAAAGGTTGAATCAATCGGAAAAGCATGACCCAGCTAACTGAATAATGGTTGTGTCATTGATCTAACAGGCAAGCTTTCAGGCAAAGAATCAAATCAAATGCAAATTTTGACTGTTTCCAATCCTTTCAAGGAATTTTGCATGCATTAAATGACCTAAGTGCCTCTATCTGTTGATCACTGTAAGCCTAAGGGATGGATCTATGTCTTGTTTATTATTACATTTGGTGTGGCATGGTCCTTCATAATGTATCATTATAAGAACCCTGGATTTGCTTTATGAGCATGCATGAAAAAGTCTCACAGACAGATCACGACTGGCACTGCTCTAACTCTCTTTGCCCTGAACATCCGACAAGCAGGTGATACACAATCACGATTGTTTCAGTAATATGGTAAAACTTTTCATTTAGTAATTTCCTGAACGCTATAGTTAGAAGATGAATAGTTTACTAAAGCGTCTGAGTAGATTTGCTAATTAGTCGAAGAACCCAGGTCAATGCATGAAAGGGTGAACTAAGACAATCAGCCAGACAACAGTGTTCTAAGAAATGCAGTTGACATGTGATGGTCTAAATGGGGAGGCGTGCGTCCTGTAACGGTTACCTCTGTTGCAACTGCAATTCCTGGAACTGTTGGCTCCACAAAGCTACGGAGCCCATAGAAACTGCTTTACCCAGCTGAGCCACCTGGTCTGCCACCACCATGATGGCTTGTTCTGTCACATAGCTGGCGTTTAGATTGGCTTGGTAGAAAGAGCGCAGCGCTTGAACTATCACAGCAGCTGTGGCATTGGTAGTGGCGTTGACGGGCAATACCTCCTGTGTTGGCAATAGAGGGAGATCAGCATTGTTGCAGATTGCATGGGAATACAGAGAGGACACACTGCCATCTTGTGGCGAGATAGCTTAACAAAAGGCAACTGGTGAGGTTACGGCACCGATAGTGACCTATCAAACGCAACCAGTAACCTCAAACAATTACATTGGAATTCCTCATAAAGAACGCTATTACTCACAGTGATGTAACTCAGATTGGCAAACATATGATCAGCGGCCTGGTAGGCCTGCATGACTGGGAGCAAGCTGACGTTACACCAGGAGACCAGGGTTTCCTCACTAAGCCCAGCCGCCTCTTGTACTGGCCTCCAGGCACCCAGTACTAGCGTGCACTCCAAGGCTGCACTGCTGCCATTAGCCTATAGGGAGAGACAGAGCTTATTTTAGCCCACGCCTTGATCCAAACCAGTTCAGGACATGTAAATGGGGCTTACAAAGAACAAAAGCACGGAGACAAAGGGTAAAGACATGTAGGGCAAGCAGGCCATTGTTCCCGCATAGGCACGTCAACCGAAAACCATTAGAAAGAGCAGCTGAGTCACACGGGTATCGCTGGTTCACGAGGACACGTGAAGGGTCCTTCTCTCTACGTCCTAGCACGTGCACTTACATGCACACTGTCTCTCATAAACGAGCACCAATGTCTACACGCAGACAGTGGTTTAGAGTTGCAGCTTTTCAGGGCGATCGTTACCACGGAGTAATCGGATTCCACCCATTGTGGACGTGACAAAGCAAATTCTCACGAGGAGTGGTGACACAGCCAGAACATCTATTGCAGCATACTGATAGATGTGGATTGTGTGGTAAAGCCACATATCTTTGCTTCAAATATTAGAAAATGTGTGTTTTCTTTTTTTGTTCTGGGTACTTGCTTTCTCTTTCTTTCAGTTTCTCTGTTTACTATTGCTCATTTCTCAGCATTAGGACAGAATGATGTCAAGTTGTCACGCATACACAAAACATTCATTGGCTTCCATAGTTGTGTTCTTTTCAAGTTATTCATATTTTGTGAAAAGAAAAACATTCAAGGGTGTGTCTTGACAATAGACACAAAATGACCCTGAAAACAAACAGATGCTTTTCCCGTCCCTGTCTACAACAGTCAAAGGATCTTTATTGAGATAAATTGACTAAGGTGCCTGTCAAACTCTATAAGCCCAGTATCATTCAAAGGCAGAATTCTTCAAATACGTCAGTACATTATGAGAACTAAACCAACACATTGACTTGACAGGCACGCGATGAGATCCCATCACAGGAGCAGAGACAAAGTCAGTCTGACCTGTTCAGCTTCTTCCACACTCTGCTGGATGGCCAGGGGCAGACGCTCCAAGATATCAGACATGTTGAACTGGCTGGCATTCACGGAATGGATAATTTCTTGCATCAGCTTAGCCAGTGGCAATTCGTAGCTCAGGAGGAGTGCTGAGGGGTAGGAACAGTCAGAGGGTTTAACGCGGCGAAACGCCGAGCGTGATATATGTTTCCCCATCACCTCATCCACTGCTGTTTTAATAAAGGCATACTTAAACTATGGCATGTTACCGGAGGAGGAGGACTGACGTCTCACCTGATTCAGCCTGCATGTTGTTCACCAGGGCTCCCACCACTCCGCTCATGACTGAGGCGGCCGGGGGGACAGAGCCCCAGACGGGGGTCTCCTTAAGGACGAGCAGTAGAGACTGTAGCAAAGCTTCCAACCTGTATGTCACACAAAAGCACATTGGATAGAATAGGCATGGAGAAAAGTAGACTTTAAATCAATCTTTTGAAAACACATCCCTGCCTTTGTTCATCAAGCAAGCCCACTCGACAAATTGAACATTGCGACATTGAACTGTTAGCAGTGGTTGTCTCGCGGATCCTAGACCATCAATTGGTAGCTGTTCTGTCCGTGTGTCTATTTGTTCTCCTTACAGGGCACATGGTCTGTGAACTTACTCATCCCAGGTCTGTGGCACTGCCTGTCCAGTCAGCATCTGCAGGAGTGCAGGAACTCTGTCTGCAAGGACCGCCGGTGACGGAAGATTTGGCATTACATCATTGCCATCAAGAATTCTCAGCAGAACAGGCTTCAAAAGTTGGTCAATCTAAAAAAGTGAAAACGTAATCATGAATGTTTCTTAATTATTAATAATTAAAATAACACATTTTTAGACAAATTCAGTAAGTCATAATCTATAAGGTGTAATGGAAATTAAGACATGTAATATGTAGATAATGTTGTTACTATGTGATTTGTGCTAAATAGTTCCTTCATGACAAATTGAGTTGTGAAATGCAAAATACAAAGGTGTTAAGTACAATTAACAAGGTGTGTTGAAAAAATTCCAATGCTACAATCTTAACATATTCAGATTATTATAATGTGTTAGGGTGAAAGAACGTATTCTAAATCACCCTCATGACACGAAGAGCACATTAACTCAACCGAATTATAATCAGATAAAGATTAGTCATGGAAAAGTACGAAACAAGACAGGTAGAAATGACAAACAGAATAGCATGAGGGAGCCTTACCTGTTTAGTAACTTCATCCAGACTATCAACACTTAGACCTTCCAAATTATCCCAAAGACTTGTGTTGCCTGTAGTTAAAGATATGAAAAATACAACATTGTCCACATGGCAAGGCCCAAAACTTAAACTGTAAGGTACAAATGGACAGTTTCTTAGTGCACTATGAATATTCTATTGCCTGGCAGCAATGTCTGATCGCATATTTCATAAACAAGTGTGCGTTTCCAGTAATTTTCCATCAGTCAACAAGGACAATTGTTGAGTGACACTGGGGCTAAGAAGGTGACTTGCCTTGACTGGAATTCAGGATTGAGTGAGTAATATTCACGACTAGGGAGATGTAGTTTGCGGCATCACTTTCAAGAGGAAAGAGGCTGTAGATGGCACCCAGTCCATTCACGATGCTAAAAATACAACAAAAAAACATCCTTGCAATTAAATGTTTGTTCAAATTGGAAAATGCAGCCATTACAGTTTAAAGTTCCCAATGAAAGTCTAGCCCATTGTGAAATTAAACAATACAACTGTTGTATAGGGAATTAAACACATCTTGTTAAACTTATCTAAATTTACAGAAATAATTAAAAAAAATACACACACAAACATCTTTGCAATGATATGTTAGTTCATGGCAAAGAGTTGATATAAAACGCTTGCAATACATTTCTCACAAATCTTAAAATTAACCTAACACTCACATCTCGTTAAACTTATCTGGGCCACCATTTGTGGAGATGGTCTCAAAGTAAACTTTCATGACTTGGATTCCAGACAGCAGGTATTCAGCGACCATGTCAGGGAGAAGATACTGGATGACATCCTGGGCTCTTTCAAGGATCTCCAGGCTGACGTTTCTGGCCTGTTCAAAGGGCATGTCTGGTTGGAGGATCAGCTGTAGAGAAGCACTGAGAACCTCCAGGATGTTCTCATTGCCCGTCTGGTTTAGCAAGGACAAATCCAGTCCCTGTCCCGTCAG
>JAVQJS010039802.1:0-5000 GCA_036024795.1 Galaxias rostratus
CTCTCTCTCTCTCTCTCTCTCTCTCTCTCTCTCTCTCTCTCTCTCTCTCTCTCTCTCTCTCTCTCTCATGCGTTTGTTATCTATCCCACCTTGATTTTCTCCAGTCCATTTGGTTCTGAGCCCTCTCTCCCTTAATCGTCAACGAGAGAGTGAACGAGAGCCTGTGCTGTTGGATCCACTGCCTGCACACTCCGTCCCCATGTGTGTCCTTCAGAGAGCAGGGACCACAGTGACCGCGTGAATCCTGCACTGACACGTTGATGAGGAGACAGGGTGCAAGCGTTCACGAGCGGCGCGTGGCAGTTTCTCAGTCCCCGGCCGGTGTCCCGCTGTGGCGCCTCCACCCAGCGTGACCCCACCCTTGCCTTGAGGGTGAGGAAGGGACAAACAGAGAGATGAGCTGCACCGCTCCGCGTGACCCCACCCCTCTCTGTGTGATGCCAGGAGGAGACGAGCAGAGAGAGAGAGAAGGGCACACTGGCTCCTCCTCAAGTCGGAGCTGTCTGTAATGTCCCGCCAAAGAGCTGTATTTAAACCATATTAACTTTTATTTAACGGGTCGCCATGTTTTAACAAAAGTAAGTCAAGGAGAGATGGGAGATTCTTGCGTAATTTAACTGTTGCTTTTCTTCTGTCGGACAATATTGCCAGGGCACCTTAGACACAAGAAAATAATTTTAGTTGTAACAAGAGAAACCTGTCATGACTGAGTTAAGTTAGTCAGATTATGTTGATGGTTTGTAGATGAGTAGATCACACTTTAATCAGACTTCTGTAATGTGTCACCAATGCTGGCAACGTCTCATTGGCGTGTAAATTTCCCTAAGAGAGCTATTTGGCACTATTTACCGTCATCAACGTAAAGTTGAGAAAGCACCCCCCACACACTGTCCTAGGAAAAGAATTATGTGACCCACCACCATTTCAATGATTGTCAGTCAGCAAATGGTTGAACACTCAATTGAATGCTGTTTTGCTAGTTTTTTTTTACGAGCTGCTGAGTGCTAGCCCACTCCCTTGTCATTGTGACGTGCCGTAACCAGTAGCCAAAATTAGCCTAGCCAGGAGGGTCAGCTAGCCGCAACACTGAACTCTTTTAGAGCCGTTCCAAACAGCTGATACAGGAAATAACATTCAGACTGGAGCTCTTAGCTTAAAAGCACCCTTTTAACTAATAACGTACAGTAACCTGTTGTATTTTTAGCCGAAGCATTTACTTTTCTGCCTGCCGAACGTTGTCAAATCTACACCGGTAATTGCTGCAGCTTATCACTCATATATATGGTGGGCTGCATGTTTTGAAGATTAAACTCATTTTTTTTGTGGAAAATATTAAATTGCATCGAAAATGATAAATGAATACAATCAAACCTTCTGTTTTAGTCTTTAGTACTATTTTTCACAGAAACACTTGTAGTAGGGCAAAGCACATTTAACGGATTTTTGAATAGATTTTTTACCATTTGGGTGATGAACATCGACATTAACTGTGACGTTTGAGCAAAGGTTTGAGAAATATGTGTGTGTGCAGCTGACAGTGTTGAGAGACGGTATCAAGGATGTTTAATGTTGCATCTTTAAACGTGTTGACAGCCCCACCACCCTGGAGTCCCACAATGATGATGTCACTGTTTGCCAAGGCGATGGAGGGTGCCGTGAGATTTTTTCTTTCATGAGTCTACAGCCAATCCCATGTGTACCTAAATGCTAACCAACAGAACACAAAGTGTGAGATGTAGTGATGCATACGTAATGATACACAGGTTAACTACCTTGCTGAGTTGTGAGAAATCTATAGAGTATTTACTGAAAGAACTTGAATGACTGCCTGCTTACGGAGGGCTTTACTACCAGGGGAAAGTCCACAGTGCCACCAGTCAATCGTTGCAAAAAAAACTTTAATTCCTGCTGGGCTGTCTAACTCCATGTCCTGCCACAGTAAAGACATTTCAGGGCATGGTCAATGGATGGGGTAGGCTGCAACTGGGTGCATTGATGCAGGCGCTTCTGGGGTTGGTTGGAATTTGAAATGTGTGATACCAGTTCAGCAAATTGACCAAAAGAACAACTGATTGCTAGTCGAGCCTTCCTTGCTTGGAAGGCTCCATCGTGCATGCACTTGCACAGTCACACACTTACAAATGCATGCGCACACACAAACCTCAGACCCTCAACACAAATCACACACGCACACTCCTTTGCGGATAGAAACCCCTGTGGAAAGGCTGCTCGTCATGTTATGTGACCATGTGCTATTAATAGCCGCCACACAGTAAGTGTCTCCCTTTGCTCCCATACCTTGTAATTCTTATTGTTCCAGAAGTGGGGGTGGGCCAAATGGAAGGTGATCGTCAAAGCAACACTTTCTCTTCCTTCTCCTCCCTCTCCTTTCCCCCCAACACATCTTGCTGCCTCTTTGCATTCTGATTGGAGGGCTATGCTAATGCTAGCGTCTCTCGCTCCCTCTCTCAATGCCATTCCTCCCAGTGTGTGGGAGTAGGTGGAGCGGTGCGGCCAAACAAATGCATAATGCACTCTCATTATGCCCTCGGAGGCTCCGGAGCCCAGTCTCGGGAGCTTTTCATCCAACTTCATTAGGCTGGAGAAAGAGAGCGAGAGAGAGAGAGAGAGCGAGAGAGAGCGAGAGAGAGAGAGAGAGAGCGAGAGAGCGAGAGAGAGAGAGAGAGCGAGAGAGAGAGAAGAGGGGCTGTAGCGATGCAATGCTAAGAGATGCTGGTAACCTCCTTGCTGGGTTGTCCATCTGCTGACATCCAAGCCACAGGCCAGCAGCAATGGCCATCAAGGCTGTGCAATCTCAAGGAAGGCTGCCTTCCCTCCCCTCGATGGCGGACAGGCTGAACACCGGTAAGAACGCCACTAATCTCAGCCCAAATGAAGCAACAGCAAACACGTCCAAAGGTAACTGACGAGAGCAGCACACCGTCCGAGAAAACATTGTACAGTCATGGCCTAGTAATCAGCGCAGAATAAATCAACACCAACGAGGATTCTGAGGACATTAGATGGTCGTCCCTGATGGTGGCTTCTCAGCAACACAACATAGTATGCAGCGGACACGACGAGTACAATTAGAAGCCTTCCTATTTCCCCCTTAATGTGTTGATGACAAGTGTATTATGGGATGGCCTGTAGGCTCGCTGATTAGCGGTGACAGTTCCTCATGCACACATACTCGACTGTTTGTTAGATGGCTGGAAATGGAGATGAGGAAGACGAGGATTCCACCCCTGCCGATTGTGCAGAAGATTAAACCCACAATTGCCCGGCACAGCTCACATTAGATGAAGGAAGCCATTGGAAGCTGTGGTGCTTCAAAGTCCTGGTTGGACTTGTGTTTCTGCTGATACACTAAGGGGTCTGTTGCTCCGGGCCAGATGAGGTGGCTTGAATACAGGATGTTCTTATTCATTTAATTGGACCGTCTCCATTTGACACTGGCAGGAAGTTAAACGTACAGGACAGGATATGGTGTTCAAACTGTTGCTGGCATACCACAGAAGGATTTCAAAGACTGGTTTTGTCTCGTGCCATCATTAGTACTCTGTAGTAGAGTTATGACACATGCTGGGAGATCACCTTTGCTTGCATACCTGGTTCTGAACAAATCATCAGACTGGATCAGACTGAACAGCTTACTGAGGAAGTTTACATTACTCTGCGTTTGTGCGTGCGTGTGTGTTTCCGTGGGTGTACGTGTGTCTGTTCCGGCATGCACGCGTGTGGGGAGGGGCGCTCCATGTCCTCACAGTGAGTGCCCTGTCCTCAGTGGTGTGCCGCTGCCTTGTGGGGCCACCCTAATTGGAGCAGAGCGCGCCGAACGGAGAGAAAACGAGTGGGAGAGACAAGGACAGAGGAGGAGAGGGGCGTACACAGCAGACGAAGTACAAGGAAACGTGTGTACTGCCTTGAGAGTGAGAGAATGAGGGAGGGAGGGAGGGGTTGGACAGAGAGTCCAAGCGTATGAGCGCTAGAGCAAAAGGGAAGCAGCGGGTGAGAAACAGTAAACACTTGCTAGACATCTGTATCCAGCTCTCACAAACATCCTTCCCTTACTCACTCTCACTCCCACACACACACACACACATACAAACATACATACCCCCACACTAATATACTAACTTCCATCCATCCGTCCATTTTCCGCCACTCATCCGGGGCTGGGTCTCAATGGCAGTAGGCTAAGCAAGGTGGTCCAGATATCCCTATTCCAGCTCCTCCTGGAGAATCCCGTGGGATTCCCAGGCCAGATGAGATATATAATCTCTCCAGCGAACTACCCTGGGATCTCCTACCAACAGGGCGTGACTGGTTAACCTCCAACGGGAAGCTCCCAGTAGGCATCTTAATCAGATGCCCGAACCACCTCATCTGTCTCCTTTCGACGTGAAGGAGCAGCGGCTTTACTCCAAACTCCCTCCGAATGACCAAGGTCTTTACCTTATCCTTACTGCTAAGCCCAGCCACCCTACAGAGGAAACACATTTCAGCCGCTTGTACTCGCACCCTTATTCTTTCGGGCACTACCCAAAACTCAAGATCGTAGATGAGGGTTGGAACGTGGACTGACTGGTACATCACAAGCTTCACCTTTCGTCTCAACTCCTTCTTTACCACGACGGTTCAGTACAACGGCCACGTTATTGCTGATACGGTACCAATCCGCCTGTCAATATCACGCATCAATGAGAACTTTATGTGGATTTGATAGACACTCTCATTCCGAAACAAAGAGGAATACCTCAAGCACAATATACTGACCATTCAGATGGCTGTTTTTACAGCTTCAGTTTGTTTTTTTGACAAGCGGATGGGTTTTGAACCACATGGCTAAACCATGATCTACTAATCACCCAGGGTTCCATTGCATTCACCACTGGGCGTCCGCTCTTACAGCGGTGCTAATCTGTCTGAATGGGCTGACTTTATCCCTTGCTGACACGCTCTAGGAATGCTGTGCGAGTCCCGCCGCTTTGTGCGAG
>JAVQJS010039802.1:10000-12623 GCA_036024795.1 Galaxias rostratus
TCCAACCTTATCCCCAGCACAGGCCACCTTCTGATTTCTGTGCATCCCTCCTCCCCTGCTCTCTTTCTCTGTCTCTCTCTTTCTCTTTCTATGTCTCCCTCTCTTTCTGGAGAGATGTGAGGCGCTGTACTCCCGGCCATCTGGTTGACTTCCCAGGCAATTAAGCCATGCTTGCCTCTCTCGCCATGGCCGCTGATGTGGCAGCCTCCTGTGCCACTCACTGCTCCCTTGAGCCGCCTCAGTGCGCGATTTGTCTGCCAATTCACCCCCCCTTCAGCTTCAAACCTCCTCAGACTGAAACCTAAAACAACCATCTAATTTGATCAAGGTATTGTCCCGCCCAACCAGGGTTCATTAAAACCTGCCAATCATCAACCTACCAATGATGAACCACTGCAGATTATTATGATTTTTTTGCTATCTTGCTATCTTTCGTTGTCATCTCTTCATCCCCCTGCCTCCGAATGGGTGGGGCAGACTCCGGAAAATAGGGATTTTATGAAAACAAGTTGTGGGTTGGTAGGCCCCAGTCATGGATCGCAGGGATTAGATATGAGGTGATTAATATGTGAGGTGAAGTGATGTGTTCCGTGCAGGCTCGGACGCCAGCTGGGTCTAAGAGCCAGAGGTGAATCACTTTGTCAAGAGCCATCGGGGCAAACCACCATGTCAGGGACACCGTAAATACTGTACCTGCACCCATCCCTGTCCTCCCTCTCCCTCTCTCCTTTCCCGTCCGCCTTTTGTCTCTGAATCTGTCAAAGTGTGAACGAGAGTGAAAGTGATGGAGAAGTGAAGTACCGAGGGACGTTTCTACAGTCTCCAGCCGGGGAGGCAGCGCCTGTTGTTGTCCACTGTGACAAGGAGCTGGTGACCTGGGGGCGGGGAGGCCGTGAGGACGGGGCCGCAGTCACTTCACACCGCATGCCAGGAGACGGAACGCACGGCTGCCACCGTAAAACAGAAAGAACAAACAAAAAATTACGTGTCACTTTTCCATCGGGGTGCGACAGAGAGTCAAGTCATCACAGCACTTTAAGGCACGACATCGACTCGCGTGCACCGTGACGCGCCTCACTGAGTCTGGCCCTCTCCGTCTAGGTGCCGAAATTCACCGCTCCGCAGTGAGTGATGGTGTGGGGATTGCAGACCACAGAGCATTTATACAGCTTAACCAGATGGCTTGAGAACAGTACACCGTGCAGTAGGTATGGACGGGCACGTGCTCCATGCATTACTTATCACCAGACGTGTCTGGTGCCGAGGTTTCCTTTGCAGGTTTAGGAGGAGGTCAGTGCCTTTTTAGAGTGGGAGGAATGCACACATTTAGAACATCGAGGGTCGGCGGGTTTGCTTTGGTCAGCGGTCATTCCCTGCTTTTCCCCTCACGCTCGCACAAACACGCCCAAACGCACTTAAAGCAATTGGCAAATAAGACAACGCGCAACAATTTTCCATACCAACACGCACTACCCATTGCCATGAAGACATCCAGCGTCGGTGCTTGATTCACCAAACACACACACACCAAAGGGATATTCACCTCGGGATCTGTCACTGCTTCTGGCAAGATGTTGCTCGTGGGAGAGACCACTTTTTGGGGGGGATTCAAATGTTTTTGCCAAACTCCCGACTCTCGCTGTGACCGCAAAAACAGTTCCACCCAATCCTGCAAACAAATGTTAAAAAGTGAACACCCTGTGAGGAGGTGCTCCCAAACTTCATGACCCGGATGGCTAGAGTGTATCGACAAGTATTTACGCCAGCTAGCTGTGTGACTACATCATGAATTAGTCTCACTGCAGCATCGGGATTTGTTTGCTTTAACTATGGGCTGTCAGCTGTTTCAGCTACCGCTGTGTGTTTCAACCGCATCAGCAGTTGGTTCAGTTAGGTGGCAATTTCAGCTTTCCATTCCATGACTTAAATCAAATATGGAACTCTGGGTATACAGTCATTCCAAGATTCAATTTTTGAGGCACTCAAAGGCAATATACTGACATGCATTTTCTTAGTGTTACTTTCAACTAGGTTATGAATAACATACTATTTAATTGCCAAACGCTTAACTTATTGCAATCTCCTTGTAGTGTAAAACATGCAGTTTTATGGATTCTACAGACGTAAACTCTTCTTGGACAGACTAAAGGGGAAATAAAAGGAACAAGAGTTCAGAAAAACCACAGGCCAATTTGATATGCCGTGTTGTGTCCTTGTGTTTTGTTTTTACAAGGCTGATGCATATGTGTGTTTTAATTTGCTAGAACATTTCACCATGGGTCTCTACCACCGAAAGGAAAGAATGGCTCAGGTTAAGCCAGACAAACAGCCAGCACGATAGATAGACAGACAGACAGAAAGACAGACTGACATACAGTCAAACAGACAGACAGTTAGTCAGACAGACAGACAGACTGCCAGTATGACAGACAGACAGACAGCTATTCAGTCAGTCAGACAGTCAGTCAGTCAGACAGGCAGTCAGTCAGACAGACAGACAGACAGACAGACAGACATACGGACAGACGGACAGACAGTCAGACGGACAGACGGACGGACGGAAGGACGGACGGACGGACGGACGGACGGACGGACGGACGGACGGACGGACAGACAGACAGAC
>JAVQJS010039821.1:0-17475 GCA_036024795.1 Galaxias rostratus
AAGCCGCAAGCCTTTGAGAAGCACTGCGAGAGGCGACACGGCCCCCTGGCCAAGCTGTATGCACGCCTGCGGTCACCCACACCGGCCCCTCAGCAGCAACAACAGCAACAACAACAACAACAACAGCAGCAGCAGCAGCCACCGCCGCAGCAGCAGCAGCAGCATCGACCCCGTCACGGCCACTCGCCCTCTTCGGTGCACGGAACCAACACTTTGTCTTCTTCTTGGGAAGGGCGAAGTCAAGGAAGTGGGCCGCCCCGGGCTGCACCGCCCTCCCCGTCCACACCTCCCCAATTCAGACACTCGAAGAGCTCCAAGGATGGAGTACGGTAAGCCAGGAGAACAAAGTGCTTTCCATGAGCCTTTTCTGACATCATGAAGGTGTTAAACCCGCTGCGTAGTGTCATTTTCTGTTGGGGAACCTTTTACAGATAAGTAGCGTTTGCGTCTAGCATATGGGGTGCAATTAGTTTGTCCCTTTGGTCCCTTTTCATTTTTTAAGAGTAATTTGAAACAAGAACATTTAGATTCTCCTTAAAAATAAACTGCACACCCACTAAAAAGCAATACCAAAAGTGAATAAGCTGGCAGATTGATCAAAGATCAAATCCAATTAGCATTTTTCAGATCTGTAAGATCCCACATTGAACTTTTTTTTTTTCTCTTAGATGACTAGAGCACTAAATTAGTTCTAAGTAAGCCTAATAATCTTCCACTGTGAAATTAGCGCTTTGTAGAGAGGGAGGGGTAGTCAGTTTGAGATGGATGGTTATTTTGGGAGAACTGAGGAGCAGCCCAATAAATTAATCAAGATCTGGAGGTATTTGTCTGTTTTATCATTGGAATTGACCCTTTCGAGGTAAGTAAAAGTTAGGCCTAGAGGCTAAATATAGATCAACTGTTCAGAAAGATGTTATATTGTTTGTGTGAAGCCTTCTTTCTTTTCCTGGTCCCCCAGTTACTCCCCCCTGGAGAAGTCGTCCCACAGCAGTCATTCAGAGTCGTCGGTTTTCAAGCAGCCCCCGCCCCTGGAGACCCCTGCTAGCTTTCAGGCCCCCTCCTTGAGAGACCCGCCCTGGCCTCACGGGGGCACCCCGCCCGGACGGCCCCCTTCCAGTGACAGGCTTCTGTCCCAGAGAAAGGAGTCAACCTCTCCAGGACTTCAGGGCCTCCATAGGGTACCGAGACCCTACAACAAAGTGGCATCCCGTGAGTATGAGGGATTTGGGATTATTCAGATACATCGTTTGGATTTGCCGTTAAAACAACTGTAAAGGTTTCTGGGAAGATGAGGGTAATTGGCTAAGTGAATGATAGTGTCAACATATGTGCTTCATTATAACTGACATTAGTGTGTTAAAAGAATAGAATAACTTTGCTGCGCCGATTTTATCAAAAATATAAAAAGTAATTAGTCTCAATGTTTGTATTGTTTACACCAAACTAATGAACCCCTAGTTTTTGCTGTCATGTGGGTTCTCTCGTTCTCCTGCTGAGCTTCTTTCCCCTGTCTCCTCAGGGAGAGAGTGTGACTTGGACAAGCACTGTGGAGTTCTGGACCCAGAGAGGAAGAAAGTGTGCACACGCCTCCTAACTTGCAATGTAAGATCTCGTCTCTCCAAGGGCTCTGTCACGATGCCTACCACTTTTTACCGCCCCCTTCGGAATGAACATGCACATTCATGATAAAGTCCAAAAAAATAACGTCCGATGGAAAGGAAGTCTGCATTATCTATGATTAGATCAAATCTTTATGAGAAGTGTTCACTAGCTTAGGGTAATGTTTCGATTCATTATGGAACACTCAATGCAAAGGCGGTTAGTCTTTTATAAAAATCACAACTTCTGTCACAGTAGCAACAAAACACTTAATAGGGACCACTAACATAGATTGATAAATGATATGTTCTAAACCCAAATCATATGATAAGCAATTATTGCCTGGCTTCGTAGTTTTTTTTTGATGATTCCTGGCCTCAGTTTCCCCATTCTTCTGAAATGTCTTTGTTCTGTAGTCACATGCATCTCAGGCTTGCGTGAAAGACATCACGGCAGTGGAACATGGTAATTAAGATGTCAGTGTTCTCCACTGCAGGGTGTTGTCAGGTAGGACGATGATGGCATACCGCTGAAAAACAGGGCAATCGGTGGTGCTGAGGATATAGAAGCATTAGCTACAGAAGAAGGTCATGTCACGGTCACACTCTATCAACACTCACAAAGATCAGATTACAGCCACAAATGTTTAAACGAGAACATAAACTCTCTTCAAAGAGGTGCTTTCCACAAAGTGAGTATTGCCATGTCTCAATAGTGGATGACATTAATTGGGGCAAGTAATCCAAATGTCCAAACTCTGCTACGACATGAGGGATTCAGGGGGAACTTAAACCAAACATCGGCAACGAGTAATGCTGGTTCTGACATTTGTTTTGAGGCTTATGTCCCTTTAAAGAGCGGGCCAGCACACCCCCTCTTGTGACACAGGAAGAAGCCTTGTATGGTCGCTGTTGTCTGTAGAGCAGGAACTGGCTTGTCAAGAGTGTGAAAGCAACATACAGTAACTGTACAGACTAGATGACCTGATTTGCAGGAAGTGAAGGAAAAAGAGGAAAGAATCAGGGGAAAAGAACTTCCCTTTCTCACAGGAGCAAAGAGCCCTTTATAGTCTCTTGTAATTCAATTGTTTGCAACAGGAAAAAGACATTCTGTTTTGGGAAGAACTGCATTGTAAGAAGAACGCTATGACATGTTGGTCTGTTTTTATTTTGAAACACCCTTTTCGTTTCATTTATCTTTGGCTTAATTTGACCCTGCAGAAGAATTGTATGTCATCACAGCAATCATATGCTGTCCCAGACACTGGGTCTATGAAACCTCCTTTGCTGCGTACTCCCCTGACTACAGCATCACAAACCATCTATTTCTGTCTGAACAGATTTGCCGTATGCTACGTGTGATTCAGGTCATCTCCAGAATGGTAATGGGACTCCCATCATGTTTTCAGACCCATCTGTTCAGTTTGATGGGAGAACCGCATGAGCCAACTGCTCAACTAGTTGTATTATTGATACTTGTGGAAGCTGGTATGAATATTTTCAAGCAGTGCTTTCAATTGATACCGTCAATAGATTGATTTAGAGGGTGTGGTATGTGCCATCTTAAACCACTACTGAATAATATAAAAAAAGAACCACCTCGAGAACAAACTGTCAAGACCATAGTTTCCATTGAGCAAAGGTTCTCTCTGGTGTTGCCTAATGATATCAACACACCTTCTGTCTTGGTGTGTGTCGTTGTCTTACCTCAATGCTGCATAGTGATGCCCTACTTGCCCGGTGTAATGGTCGAAGTAAGCCTTAGAGTTGTGAAGGGGGTATGTTAGGAGGGGTGGGATGAGGGGGGGAGGGGGTATATTACGATGATTTGATTTGTGTCTGCCTATTGTTGCTATGATCAAATAACAAAGCCTGTATTTAGCTAACTCTGACTAATGTTGAGCTACATACACCTTCAGTTATAACCTAACTGGTGCCTCTTTGATGGAGCAGGTTTGCAATACGGCGCTTCGTGCTTGCGTCGCACCGTACGGCATTCAGTCAAAACATACCTCTGCTCTACTTGTCTACACCAAAATGTACACGATTAACATACAGAATGGGTTTTAGCGCATTTATGCAGAAATGGATTCAATCGCATTTTGTACGTTTGGACTGCATTTGTGTTTACATACTTATAATTATTGTACTCGAAAATGTAGGCCCTTGCTGTGGCACAAAGGAAATTGCCGTGGTGACAGAGTAGTTACATCGCCTGTACCCTGCCCGTCGAGTTAAGCCACATGGGAGTAGACAAAGCTATCGTTTCAAATCGGCACACTGCCTACCTCTGCCTCGTCTCGCCCCCCCTTTAGATCCACTCCATCCACCAGCGCAGAAAGGTGGTTGGCCGCAGTAAAGACTTTGACCAGCTGGTGGCGGAGTTGAAGACCAGGGTGCGAGAGCGGGGCGGCCCGGCCCTGGAGGGTGGCTCCTCGGGAGGCTCCCCCAGCCCCGAGAACCCCAGGGAGACTGCCGGACCGCCACACTGCCGGAGACCCCTCACCAACTGCCCCACTTTCAGGTGGGTGGAGAAAAGCTCCTTCATGAAATACATTTCACGGCTGATGAGTCTGAGTTTAAGGAACATTCCGGTCCAAAATGTTTTGTCGGGGTTCCTACATCTCGGAAGTAATCTGGAGGCTGTGCAGAAATACCATTGGCACAGTAGAGTTTCCCTTTGGTGTGACTAAAACCACCTGGCTCTTATACAGCCGGTCCCGGGCTTCGTCGGAGAGCGCACCTGAGGAGGACAAGCCCCTCCAAGAAGAGGGAGGCTCCCGCGCTCCCTCGCCTCTGGTCCAGGGGCGCATCTCCAGCGACGAGAGCGAGGGCGAAGGGCTCGAAGAGCATGCCGAGTTTCCCTCCTCCGCCTCCCATCCTAAACCACTGGCTGTGAGTAAGCTAGAACGCTGTTTGCACACTTTGGAGAACAATGCCAATGGGAGTTTATATAGCTACCAATGAAAAATTAAATACCTCTCTTGTGAGGGGGATGGAGATAAATACAGGTCATTAGAGAAACATTGTGACAATGCATCTATATGATTATTTCAGCCTTTCAAGTGAATATTCAATATCTAAACATTACACTTGATGTTTTATATGTTGACCACTCCTGATGAATGATGCCGTCTAACACCCCCTGCTCTGTAGGTGTGTTCGTTTGGCAGTCACTCGCTGGGCCATGGCGTCTACACATTTGACAGGCGACTGCACCACCTGAGGTCAGCCCTCAGTGCCATGGTGGAGCAGCACATCAGTGCCCATCTCTGGAAGTAAGCAGGCCACTTGAGCTCAGCCCAATCCAGCATCATCCCATTGTTTTGTGCCCATGGTCATTTTGAGGGTTTAGAGAGTTTTCTGTCTTTTTCATGGCATACTTTTGTTATGTACTTAAGGACATACCAACAGACTTCTATTGAACAGCGTTTTTGTTCTGTTTACTTTAAAAAAAGTACATGTATGTGCAGAGCCTCTACTATATGTGAAACATTGGAAACAAGTTCAATAAGAACTGCTGTTCTCCTCTGTAACAGCTAGCACGTTTTATTCTCTGTGTAAACTTTCTGGCATTGATTGTAGCTGTTGGGGTAACCAAGCCATTTTTCAGTTTTTAACGTGTGCCCTTATTTTCGAATCAGGAAAATACCTCAAGCGGCGACAGGCCTCCCAGAAAGTCCCTCGACCAAAATTCCCTCCTCCACTCTACCCTCCTCCTCCTCCTCCTCTCTACATTCTAAAGTCAGGACTGGAAGTCACATTAGCTCTTCCCTCAGGACTTCCTCTTCTTCATCCCGTGGGGCAGGGAGGGAGACTCCTCGCCCCTCTGCTCCCAGCCAATCAGACAATGCTGGGATCAGCAGCAGCAGCAGCGGGCATCTTGCAGCCTCAGCGGTGAAGCCGCTGGTTCGACAGCTGGGGCCTGGCAGGCCGGCCAAGAACCCGGTGGGCCGGCCCAGCAAGCAGATGTTAAAGCTCCGGGAGGAGGCCGCCGCTGCTGCTGCCGCAGCTCTCCGCAAGCGCAAGGCGCCATCACAGGAGGGCGAGCACTCGGGCCCCGACAGGAACTGCATCCTTCTTCAGGACCGGGGCCGTCCCCTTTCCTCCTCCCCCTCCTCCTCCTCCTCATCCTCCTCAAAGATTACCAGCCCCTCCCCTATACCCCACGGACAGACCAATGGCACCCTCTCCCCAGGGAGCAAGCCCCGCCCCCAGCCCTCGCCGTCGGAATCTCATTCGCCGGCCGCCACTGCGGCGTGGGCCTACAAGCGGACACACCCTCCTCAGGCCCATTCCTCCCCATCAGAACCCGCCAGCTTGGCTCATTCCAACAGCCGCTCTGGAGGGGGGGATTCAGGACTGCACGGGCGGGGGGGCTCGGGGAGTTACGAACACAGAGGGCTGGGGAAAAAACGTAAGGGGGGTAATAATGGAGATCCATCGCCGCCCTCTAAGCCTCCACCCCATCGCCCACCCTCTTCCTCCACCTCCACATCTCCACGCACCAACTTCTACAACTGGAAAGACAGTAAATCAGGGTCGCTGCCTGGAGGGGTCGAGAAGAAGCTGGGCCAACAAAAGGTAGGTCTCAGGAAAGGTTCCGCCCAGTGAGGTGGCAGGCGCGGCATGGCCAGTCTTTACAAATGCTAACTGATTTCATAGTTGGTCGTGAGACAGAATATATTATTCTTAATAATATTTTTATATTTAGTTTTTATTTACGCTCTTTAACTGTTCAAAAGTTACTTTGATCATTTGAACCTAGCCCAGTACTCAGTGTGCTTTCTTTTCTCCTCCACAGCCAAAACTGCACCATTAAGTGTGCCTGCCTTACAAGCCACTATGAGGGAGCCAGCCTGCATAGTCTGACATTTTGCCTCAGACTGTGGCAACATGACTTAAGAAATGTGTGTGTTCTGTCTGAGCGTATGTTTGAAGACATGTCAATGGAGGCCTACATATGTAGGTTCCTGGGCGAATATCTAGGGGACTTAATTATGTGACAGTGTGTATGTATGTTTGCAAACCAATACAGTATGAATTACACTGTGTTAAAATCATTCGTATGTGTGGGTGTCTGTGTGTCTGGTAATTTGTGGATGAATGAAGGGTTGAAGGGGGAAAAGTGAATATCTGTATGATTTAAAAATACCTCAAGACCTTCTGGTTATGCTGCTAAATGAATTTGTTGGTTTATAAAAATGGATTAAAATATCCTTTACACTTGAAGTTGACCTTTTCCATAGTGTTCGTTTGGGCCAGTTTGGAAAATTGTTTCTAAAAACTTAGTGCAATTATTTAACTAATGGCGTGCAATTACTGTTTTATAGGACGCGCTCAGTAAGTAGATTTCACGACCTCTATTGTAAAAACAATCGATAGCAACGTTATACATTTTAAACTGTTGCCCATTTTGTCAGGCAGATTCTTACAAACAAGTATTACCAGATAATCGAGCCAGAGTGGTTTCGTCGAATGGGGACTGAAATTACGAATTTAGATTGATTGTAAAGTGTATGTCAGTAGATTAATATTTGTGTGCCATGGGCCTAGGAGTGCGTAACGAATCCATCGTATTTCATGATTTACAACATCGCATTTATAGATGGCGCGTGCAGATATCGACATAGCCTGTCTGAGTGACGTTGTCT
The DNA here is from genome assembly GCA_036024795.1 of Galaxias rostratus. NCBI lineage: Eukaryota > Metazoa > Chordata > Actinopteri > Galaxiiformes > Galaxiidae > Galaxias > Galaxias rostratus. The sequence continues at coordinate 7,253 of JAVQJS010039821.1, forward strand.
TTTTTATCAAGAGCGCCAGTGATGTCTCCTATTCGAGCTCCAATCCAGGAAGTGATTTCAGCAATCCACCTGACTGGACACTTTGAGTGTTATGTTTTTCGGATTGCCAAACATTTAACCTGAGTTTGCGCCCGAATGTAATCCGTGAAAACCGAGAAGACGAACAACCGCGTGTTTTCTGTATGCCGAAGGCGATTTAAATAATCCGTCTTAATCCAGGAGAAAACTCCACTATTATGTCGTTTCGCGCGAAGATGCCCTATTGCTTTCGGATACATGAGCATGGCTTCGTTTTCAACAGTGCTTTAAATTTTTAGTATGTGTGTAGTCATTAGGCTTTAAACCCAGAAGCATTCTGGTCACCGTCTGATGGCCATGCATACAACACTGTCCCAGAAAATTGTACAGCGTTGCCACTGTGGGATGTAGCTCGGCATCCGTTTGAGACAAACCGTAGAAAGTGGCGATGCGGTCTGATGTAGAGTACAGTCCAGTCGGCGAGGGCATAGGGATGAGCGAGTTTTGGCTCTACGTATGGATGCGAAGAGTGTCCGTAATAGCAGCGCATGTTATCGCTATAGGTCTCACCGTTCTGATTTCGCTGTTGTCCCGTCCTGCAACAAGTAAGTATTTGAACAGTAACAATGGAATTGGATTTGTAGGTGTTTTGAAGAGGCACTCAATGTTGATCTTGTGTTTTCTCAGGTCTTTTTTCCTGGCATCCTGTGTGTATGGCTTTTGCAGTAAGTATGATACCTGTTTTCACAGACATTCGCACACCAAACAACCACCCCACATGGCCTAGACATGGTACATGGTATATATGTGTACCATTATCGGGGTCAACCTGTTGTCAGTTTTCTGGAAGTGATGCACAGGCCAATGGGAGGACGTTTTGCTCAGTTTTGCTATTGCTCAGTGTTAGTCAGCTAGTAGACAGAAATTTGTTATGCAGGACACATACAACGCCACCTTATCTGTTTAGATATTTTGGATTTTTGTCACAACTGTCTTTCACTTTCTGGCCATCTGCTTCCTTTATTCTCTTTCCCTCTTGCTCTTCTTTTTTTTCTTTTGTTTTGTTTGTGTTTCTCTCCTCTCTGTGGTGAATAATACAACAGTTTCACCCCTCGCTGCCCCTGGCCAGCACATGCAGGTCTGATGATGTAATCAGGAGAGATTCAGTTACGGCCAAACACCAGAGCACCTAGCTCTGTTCAAGATGGACGACTTAGAGCTGTTTGACTGACTGGCTCACTGGGCTTTTGTTGCCCAGAGAGGAAACAAACAGCCTCACCCGCTAATACAATGCTTTCTACTATGTCCTACTAATAGCTGAAGTGTCTGCAGACAGCGTCTGTGGAACCAGTTGTCCAGCGTCTTATTACCTATTCATAACATGACTTTTAACCTCAGCAGTGACAGAGATCGCTATTAGAGGTCTGTCATAGACTTGCTGACTCACACACAGTTGATTCTGCCTGTAAACAGTACATTAGTAATCTAGCCAATCAAGCCTGAACAGTTCCTAACCAAACTGATCTGTCTCCTTTGCCAGTATTGCCTTTGTATGACTGAGGGCGTTCTTCTCTTCTCCTCTGAGGGAACCCCTTTCTGCTTCAAGTCTCGCAAGGGAAAGGTACGCCTCCACTGGTTCATCCAAGCCCTGGCCCTAGTCGCTGCTGCTACGGGTTTGGGCTTCATAGTGGCCAGCAAGAATGTCTCAGAGCTCCCTCATCTGGCCACCTGGCACAGCCTGCTAGGAGTGGGCACGCTGGTCGCCACTCTGCTGCAAGCCGCCTGTGGGCTCTGCCTGCTGTATCCAAAGCTGCTGCGGGTGGCGTCACCGTCCCGGCTAAAGCTGTACCACGCCACCTGTGGCCTGGTCACCTACCTGCTGGCCACTACAACGGTGGTGGCGGCCATGTTCTCCGACTGGTTCCAGGCTACGGTGAAAGGGGTCGTGTGGTACGCCTTCCTAGTGCTGCCGCTGTTCCCGGCGCTGGTGGTGATGAACCAGATCACCAACGCCTACCTACCCCGCAAGAAAGTCACCACGTAGAAACAATAAAGAACTTTTTTGCACCGAGGGAAATATAAAAGTACACATTATCTATGCCTATGGATCACGGGGGTCTTGCCGTTAACGCACTTCAACATGTGACAGGGTGTGTTACATTGTGTACCTTGAGGAAAGGTTGGAAAATAAAAACCTGCACTGGGACATTGTGGAAAGCTTAGTAACTGGAGCTTACTCTCACTCTTGCTGTCTCGCTAGAGGCAAATTTGCACTTAACTTATCCAGCAGAGAATAAATAATCAAGATTGTAACTGTACTAGGCCATTTTCCTTTTGAAAAAAATACTTTGGTTTTGTTGAATAGCTACTCTGGGTGGGAACCATTGTTTTTCTTTATTTCATACTTTGGTTGTGTTCTTGTTGCTAAATGAGTTACTGAAACGATTGAAAAATATCGCTTCTATGCATCGAGTATAGCCATGTGTTACATCTGAAATATGACCCTTTCCGTTTTCACCTCTTGTATCAAGCTTGCTTGGCAGACTCCCATTTGCCTGTCTTCCATCAGCAGAAGAAAAGTAATACACTGCAGTTTCTTTTTTTCAGCCAGGATTTGCTATTATGTTTTTTATTCCAATCAAAAATCCTCAGACATAGACCTTTTCGATGTACTGAGCGAGCAGCAACATCTCGAACATTTCCTGCATAATATCTTGTCCCAATTGACTTATTCAGGTGTCAGTAAACATTATAGGATCTAATTGACCCTTACTTAACCTACAGTCAGCATAGATATAGCAGAATGTTGAATATGTAAGTTATTAGCAAATGAAGTACATCATGACATGGCAGCTCGACAAGATGAAATGAACTATGCACTAGGCTCAGATCAATTTGTTTTCATGGGTGACATACATACATTCCCTATGTCCGTATATATATATATATATATATATTCCCATGTCCTTAAACTTATGTCCTTCTTTATTTCTTGATCAATAAACATGGTATATTATTTTTACACTACTACTCAGGGCTTCGTGAACTCTTGCAGGGTGTTCATTGGAAAAGCAATGTATTTATTCGTATGGTTTGACTAATTATAATGCAATTCTACAAGTTTGTTGGTTTTGAATCAATAAACACAGTACATATCTGGTAAAGTTTAATGTATTTATTCCTCAGTAGATACTTTGGTGTTGGCCTGCCAAAATATTGTTCTCTTAACAAAAAGGCATCAAACATCGGATTTAGAAGTCCAAAGTTTTCGGTCACACTTGATTGTAATAAATATTGTCTGAGTGTATGATCAACACCAAGCTATTGACATGACCTCTCAATCATAATTGTATTACCCTAACCAGCAGAGTTCAGTGAATTGGTGGGCTGTGAAAAGATAAAAAACCTCTGATGTAGGCCACTGATTGAAACCTTCATTTGCTTGCAGGTCTATTTGGGAGAGTCCACATTGTGGGGAGCGACTCGACATGTTCGTTCTGTTTGTGCTTTGCATGTTCCACAGTTTTACGTTTCATTAGAAAGGGTGTAACCTATGCATTGTGAAATGCAACTTTGAATTTGAACTACTTTCTTTAGAATCGCCCACGTACTATACTCATGAATTGTTCCCAGCAGCATTGTCCGTCACCTAGTTCCTTCAGATGTTCACCAGTGTTTACCGTTCAGTTTGCACTCGGTCACTGGCCATCCTCACATATGAAGGTCACCGTGCCATTCAGGAGGTCGTCCACGTTGACCGCCACCACCTCCGAGGGTGACTGCCCGTCAACCCCATCTCCCAGAGCAACAAACACCTGATGAGACCCGCCCAGCTGTGATTGGTCCAGAGATATCACATGCTCAGCTTCTACTCCGTCAGCGTCCTCCGTCTTAATCACCTGATGGGAGGAACAACCGTCTTTGGATGAGCACTAGAACAAAATAAAAACCTACGTCACAAGCCAACACTGTTGCAGAAGGAATGGTAAACACTGTGAACACAATTTAAATGAGAATAAGTTAATTAAGTGTGTGTGTGTATTAGTGTATAAGTGTATGAAATGTATTAAGCGTGTATTGTGTGGTTTTGGCATGCACACTAGAAAATTTAAAAAGTGCAAGCGTTTTAAATTTGGGCTCTTACACGATGGAACAGTCTTCTAAAATATATGATTACATTATTATTATTCAATGTTCAAGTTGAATGATACGAGGAGTGCAATGTCTTGATGCTTCAGTGTAATTGATTATTACTCATTTTAAACAATAGAAATACACAACAAGCGTATGACATTTTGCGGATCTGAAAAGAGAATCTTCTTAAAATGATGTATAGATTCTACAAAGAGAATGTATTCTGTCCATCTTCCTCCACCTGTTCTGTCTCAGCGTCCTGTAAGACCTTTCCTTACCGCGGCAGCTGAGGCCGGGTCCTCCACGCACTCCTCCTGCTCCTCCAGCGCCCCCGCGTGGCAGGAGAGGAAGTGCTCCTGGAGCTGCAGCTGGGAGGGGCACACCAGGGGGCAGAGGGAGCAGCCGAACGCCGAGTCCTCCTGGCTGAAGTGCTGGCTGCTGGCATGCTCCTGCATCTCATCCTCGCTGGGGAAGAGGGCGGGGCAGTACGGGCAGTGCACCGACGACGACTCTGGAAGGAGACCAGGGACACCGAAAGAAAACGGAAAGTTTCATGCTCATGTTTTCTGTTACTTAGATAAAAAGTTCAGAATATACTGCTTGAGGTTCAGCACAGAGCTTCAGGTAACAACATGCCTCCCGTCTTACCCAATGAAATGTCTGCATTTCCAATCACCAGACCATCAGCTTCTAAAAGGTATTGGGAGATTGAAACACAACCTTGTGAGAGAACAGGGATTCACAGGGGTCACATGCTCAGACTACAGCGGATGGATCCAGTGTGGGACTGGATGAGCAACCGGAAGACAATACCAAGGACATGACATGAAAAAGGGGCCATTTGGGCCTTAAAGCCTGAGCTTTTCCTCGCAGCTCTCCCCAGGCCGTGGTTGTCCTCACCTGGGTGTTCGGCCTTTTGGTGCTTGGCCAGACTGTTGGCACTGGGGAAGAACTTGAGGCAGATGTCACACTGGATTAAAGTCTTGAGCTGCTTGTGAGTCTGGCCGGCAAACACCTCCGGGTGGTTGGTGCGGTTATGGTACCACAGACCCGACAGTTGCTGAAGACAGAGAGATAGGATTATGTTATTACAAAATGTAAACAATAACTACATTTTGAGGGGGATTTATAAAAAATCTAGAAAGCGCAATAGGAGCATTTTGTTACATAGAAAAAGCAAGCCAATCTAATTGACCAATTGCGGACTCAGGCAAGTATAAGTAAAGTCGACCTAGTATGGCACCAGCCATGACAACAGTTTAATGTTACTATTCCTAGTCAATAACATAACTCAGCTAAGGAATGTTATGTGCTTCATAGACACTAAGGAATCACACAGAAATGTATGATTTCACAATTGAGTCTTTATGCATTAACATATTATCATTTACAAGTTATCTATACAGCATATAATCTACATTTAAGTAAAAAAAAGTTGTGCGTGACCAAAGAACAGTCCTCACTTGGTAGGACTTGTGGCAGAGCTTGCAGCTGTAGGGCTTGCTGCCAGTGTGCGTGGTCTTGTGCTTCTCCAGCAGGGCGGCGCTGCTGAAGAGCTTCTCACAGGCAGAGCACTTATGGAACTCCTTAGGGTGGCACTGCTGGATGTGCTGGCGGTTCTCCTCCAGGGAGGAGAAACTCAGGCGACACTTCTGACAGTCGTGGGGCTCAGAGATGTCTGGAGTGAAAGCCAGAGAAAAGAAAGAACGGGAGGCAAAAGAACAGTGTACACTTTAAAACACTGTTTATCAATGGCTCAACAGCAGTGAGGTGCCGTGGCGGTGCTGCTGCCATGTCTCTACTCACTGTGGAAGGTCTGCAGGTGGACGGACAGGCCGTTGGCCTGACTGAAGCCCTTGCCACACTCCCGGCACACATAGGGCTTGTCCCCTGTGTGGGTGCGCACGTGACGCGTCAGCTCGATGGACTGGGCAAACAGGGCCTCGCAGTACTGGCAAGCATACATCTTACCTAAAGAGTCAGCACACAGACCTCAGTACTGTGCAGAAAGGTGTGTGTCTGCGTGTGTGTGTGTGTGTGTGTGTGTGTGTTTGTGTGGGTGTGAGCGTACCTCACCCTCAGAGTGTTTCTTCTTGGTGTGGTAGGCGAGTGCCGCCGCCACGCTGAAACTCATATCGCAGTGTTTACAGTGGTAGGGCTTCTCCCCCGTGTGAAGGCGCATGTGGTTCTTCAGGGACGAGTTGGCGGCAAATTTGGCGCCGCATTGCTCGCACGCAAACGGCTTCTCCTCAAAGTGCTCCGTGCGCTTGTGGTACAGCATGCCTAGAATGCCAGAAGAGAATGTCCGATGAAAAAACACAAAACATGATGACATAATCCATCGAGCCTGTTCACCCGGCCTAGACGCTCCCCCACTCACCTGATAGGTGGGCGAAGGCCCTGCCACACAGTTCGCAGGCCACCTTCTTCTTCAGGCCACAGTCTGGGTGAGCCTCGGCGCGGTGCCTCTGCAGTGCCTGTGGCGTGGGCAGCAGCTCGGGGCACAGCGGACACTGATGCTGTGACTCCCGCGATAGCGAGCAGCGCTTGGCGTGTGCCTGCATTCGACACTTATAGGTGAAGCCCTTTTGACACCAGCGGCAGTGGTAGGGCTGGGTGCGCGTGGGGGACTCCAGGGGGCGGGGCTTCGGTTTCCTTTTCCCGCGTCCCATTTCCTCTTGCTCTTCTTCTTGGTTGTATTTCTCGCCTTCTTCCTCGTCCTCTGAGGTACATTTGTTTTCTTCCTCTTTGTTGGTTTTAGGGGCAACAGTTGCACCTGACAGCAGTCGGTCTTCTTGCTTCTCTGCTTCTGAACCTGGTTTAAGGGCAATGGAAGTCAACTGATGTCCATATTTGTCCTAAATAATGCTCCTTAAAAAATGTGTGCGCACGCACGCACGCACGCACGCACACACACACACACACACACACACACACAATCTTCAGGTGCACCATACCTCTATCCTCTAATAAAGTAGCCTCTTGCAGCCCATGTGTCTGCATCCCCTCCAGGAGCGCCAGCAGTCGTTGATAGGGTGAGGGGGCTCTGTCCTGCACAGCTCTCAGAACTGTTAGAAGCGCCTCCTCGCTCAGAGAGCCCTGTCTGACGCTGCTCAGCAGCCCGCCCACCACTGACACAGGATCTGCCTTCTTGCAGCACTCAATGACAGTCTGAAACCAAGCCAACACTGCATATTTAACATGTATATTTCACAAAGCAAACACAGAGAGATATTTTTGTGACATTTGACCATTTAGACTGCACATGAATATGTGTCAAGTGTCATTGGATTACCTTCCCTACCAGGTGACATGCAGCAATAGTAAAGCAAAGCTTTTCCTCTATGTGGACCTGACCGGTATACTTGCACTGATGTGCATGGCCCACCTGTTTATCTGGCTCCCCCACACTGCCATGTGCTGCCTGAGTCAGCAAGTCAGCGATGGAGGGGACTCCAGTAAGGAGCTCCAGCAGTTCAGAGGAATGCTCCAGGAGGACGCTGCTTAAACCAAGCCTTTCTTCTGCAGACAGACTAGCAGCCCTGCTATCTTCTGCTGGAGGTCGAGTGTTTTCCTGTTTGAATGGGTGCTCTGGAAAAGCAAAAGTTCAAACAAAAAATCCCACAATACAGTATCACGACAAGGTGTGGCAACCTCAAATGGGAAAAGACACCAGACTTGTCTTGGTAACTGGTACGAGACAGTATCCTACCTGAGGAATCCAAGACTAGTAGGTGAGGCTTTTTGCAAGGCGGCTCTTCCTTTTCCTTCTGCTCAACTTCTTCCGATGCTGACTTACCACCCCAGACTCCACCTGATTGCCCAGCACTTTCCCCCCCGTTCTCTATATGACCTCCAGGGGGCGCAGTCTTCGTACCATGCCTCCCTAGAATGCAAGCAGTCTTTCCATCAATCCTTCCTGGGATGTGAACAGTCTTCTGCAAGCAGTCTGTTTCTTCAGCCTTTGAGTTGTCAAGAGGCTTAGCCTGAATGTTGGCTGTGGCTGAAGCAGGCTGTGTCACGCTGGTGGCAGCCGAGTGTTTCATCAGGTCAGAGAGGATGTTCCTGCAGCCTCTGGCCACGTCAAACATCTGCAGGCTGTCTGCGGCGGCTATGATGTGTGTGAGATTGTGTTTCCCCGGGGGCAGCTTGCCCGAATACACCATGTCCAGGAGGCAGGAGAACACCTGGGACGAGACCACGGCCGTGTCAATGGAGATGCTGTCGGAGCTGTCTAGTAAAGACCTGGGACGCGGGGAAAGATGGAACTGTTAGGCTTAGGCTTCAAGCATACTCTTGTTGAAAGAAATAGACACATTTTGAAAAATGTTCCGAAACAGTTTGAACAAGTGAAAAGGAAAAACTTGTGACTTGTCGTTAGGTGAAAACTTTTGAGGTGGCTACCTGAACAGCATGCTGGAGGCAGCCAGGACCAGCTTGTGGGCATTGTGTGGGTTGTCCCCTACTAGTATGGTGCAGTCACAGAACTGACCCTCCTTCCTCAGAGTTCGGAGCTGTTGCATAAGTTGCCTGCTGTAGTTAGGCAGTTCCATGGCTTTGCCTAGAGATGATGAAAAATTATTTAAAACAAAATGACAGCTAATAACCTGCCTCTGGTTAATAGGCTTTCTTGATTATACTACCAGTATCAGTCAAAGATTTGGTCAAGTATTCCCATGGAAGTGAATAGAAAGGTGTGCCGAGATTTTGATTGGTACTGCTGTATTGCACATATCAACTATGTTTGTCAGCCCTAGCTATTGCTGCATGTTTAGGAGAAAAGATACCGCTTCGTCAACCCTGGCACCACCTAAATCACAGTATATTATTTATTAATTGTTCTATTGCAGGGGGTTCTTTCAGAACGGGTCTATCATAGGGAAGCCTTTAAAAAGGGGAACAATTTCGAGCAGCATGAACATTATCTATGATTATCTGACTTCCTCACTAACCACTACAGGCCTAGTTGGCTGGTCTTAAATGTCACCAAAGGCTCACATGGACTAGGCAAAACACAGTTCTTAGTTGTTAGCCTACACCCCAGACAACTCTAACCATAGCATCTCTCTCGGTGAGAACGTTTCTCTGTACGTTGCAGATGTATTCTGAAGGCAAGCCATTAGTTACATTAAGGAGACCATACATTGGGAGGTCTGCTTTTTTAACAATGGTTATACGTATGTGCCAACAAGTAGGGCTATCTTAAAGGTTGTAAATTCATGGATGTGCAAAACATTACGTCACGTAGCGTTGTTTCGAAAAACTATCTTGCCATTGCATTGAAACTAGTTGGTTATTCCCCATCATAAGCAAAGTGACAGCAAAAACGCATAAATCTTTACGATCTGGTTGAGGTACTCAATAATTGTAAAGAGGTATGGCACGCAGGCAGTTCAACGTTCGCGGAAGGCTAAACCAGCCTTACTACTTCTGTATTCCTCAATTCAATTCTACATGTGGGGTGTTTTTTTCGGTCTATAGTTTGAATTCTATCAGCCGATGTAAGCATCTAATTTGAGCAGCTAATTTGGAGGACAATATGTCAACGACAAGAAATGCCCATGGAAAAAAAGGAATAATTTAGTTTAATGCAAATCCAACATCGAGTAAATAACACATTGACCACTCCTTCATTTTCATTACCTGAAATATTATTCAAATTATCCGGCTCTTTATTTAAACTCCATCGTTGAACAATTTAGTTTGCAATAAAGATTCTTCGTTTTGAAAATGGCGACGTGAGGGGAAAAAAAGAAGTATAAACTGCGCATGATCGAGTCTACTCTTACTACAAGGGTGGGGGGCAAACTCGGTATACAATTTTTTATGCTGCGAACGGTGCGATTGAATAAAAACCTCTGAAACGATAACATACTATATTTATATTAATCAGTTACTATTACCATGAGTTGACTTCGCAACCTTTTTGAAATAAAGTAATCAAATGAAATTAGAAGAAATTATAACTTTATTGAACATACAGAAAAGAACAGTTTACACGAATCCTTGCCTCCTGGAACTGGCTACAGAATAAACTTAAAGTAGACAAATTGCTATGCTGTCATTGTATG
>JAVQJS010039823.1:0-11357 GCA_036024795.1 Galaxias rostratus
TCATGGAGGCCATACAAAGTACTAGATATAGTAGTTTTTGTTGTGGGGTGTACTCATTTTTGCACCACCCTAATTTGAGTAAAACTGAAAAATGTGTAATCTAAGTTATATTATTAACAGATGTTATATTAAACTTAGTCTTGACAACATTTTGGAAATAGTTTTTGTGTTCATTGAGATAGTTTAAAATGTTACTTTTCAAAGGGGGTGTACTCATTTACGCTGAGCACTGTACATACTAAAACGTTAATGTCCCTACTTTGAGCATTACTTCTGGAGCCCAAATATTTCATAAGAAAAGAGACACTTAACCGTTGTATTGTGTTTACAACTTTACTATGGACTGGCATACAGAACAAATAAAAAAATTACACACGTTTTAAATGACTGTTTCTTTTAAAAACCATTTCTGATTGGTCTCTAAAGGGGCTCTTCAAAGTTGGAAGAGGCCTGTGATCTTTATACAAGGGCTGCAAATATGTACAAAATGGCAAAGAATTGGTGTGGTTAGTATTATATTATATAATTTTGTATATGGAACATTAGATAACATTTTCAAACTTTTTTATTTGTCATTTATAAATCTCATTGTCCCGCCTTTAAATATTAATTTCAGCGGCAGGAAATGCCTTCTCCCAAGCTGCTCTTCTTCATTTACAAATGCAAAGCAAACATGATGCAGCTACAAACTTCATAGATGCGGGAAATGCATTCAAGAAAGCTGACCCACAAGGTATTCCCGTTTCCAAGGTTATGTCAAAACCTGCATTTTGTACCACCATTTCAATTTTAAAAGGAAATACTGATAGTACGTAAAGAAAGAGACTTCTCTGCTACGTTTTATTTATTTACCTAAGAATTCAAATTCATTGTGTTTAAAAAATATAATTTGAACCAAAATGTAGCCTCAAATAAAAGTCTTGCTTTCATTTTGTAGAGGCCATAAACTGTCTGAACAGAGCTATTGAGATATACACAGACATGGTGAGACAATGCACATCACTGAAATATAAGTTGATGCAGCCGTTTATTGGACACAAGATTTTTCATAGCAGATAACTAGTTATTTAAATTCTTGTCCTTTTAATCTCTGTTTTTTTAGGGGAGGTTTACCATTGCTGCCAAACATCACATTACAATTGCAGAAATATTTGAGACTGAACTGGTGGACATTGATAAGGTCAGAAGATCAGAAGATTCAATACACCTACTATGATGCCTCAAATGAATGCTGGAAATAATTCTGTTATGTTTTTATATTGTTTTGTTACATAATTAGTGGAATATTTAGATAACGTTGTTAATGTCCCCTTTCTTTCTGCAGGCCATTGCTCATTATGAACAGGCAGGAGACTATTACAAAGGGGAAGAGTCTACAAGGTAGTTGTTGTGGCGGAACTCTCTCTAATGGGAACAAAATGTCCTTGATTTTGATGTACCGACACACAATTTCTCTCCTCTTTCTTTTTCCAGCTCTGCCAACAAGTGCCTTCTTAAAGTTGCTACATATGCTGCTCAGCTGGAGCAGTACCCAAAAGCCATTGAGATCTATGAACAGGCAAGACCTCACACATCTTGCCTTTGCTTCCTTTCCTTTGAGAGGGGGGTTGCACTGCTGATAGTCTGTGGTTCAACTGATTCACCCACCTCATAAGGAAATAATCAAGTAGTCTTACAATTAGGATATGAATAGCAATCAATTGCAAGCTCAATCTTGGTCCAAACATTCAGTGAAAAGCCACTGTGTACCAGTATGACAATGTAACAGTGTTCCTACTGATTTAGGTTGGAACCTACGCGATGGACAGTACGTTGCTGAAGTACAGTGCTAAAGACTACTTTTTTAAGGCTGCTCTCTGTCACTTTTGTATAGATGTGGGGAATGCCAAAGTAAGTCTTTGGTTAAAAGATGTATCCTTTTCAACTGATTCCAAGATTCTTTCTTTATGTTTTTAAGTGTTTCTAAGATTAAGTGTCTTCTTTCTGTTATTTAGATTGCCTTGACCAAGTATGAGGAAATGTTTCCAGCCTTCTCAGATTCCCGAGAATGCAAGTTGGTGAAAGTACGTTTTTTTATGATTGACTTTGCCTATTTTCTATGTAACACAAATGCTATGGTTTTGTTCTGAAAGAACCACAGTCATTTTTCTTTCTTTTTTTAAATATAGAAACTGTTAGATGCTTTTGAAGAGCAGAATGTGGAAGCTTATACTGATGCGGTGAGTGGAATCTGGTTTGTGTATAAAGACTGTTTGAAAACTTTTTGTAACCATGTGCTCTCTAGTTGATCGTCAAAGAACCATACCAAGATGGTTTGTGTTATGTTTTATAACGGTTATTTAAATATTCAAAATGGTTTAGTAGTATAGCTGTGGTGTTTGTTTTTTTTTGCTTAAAGTTCATTTAAATATTATTAGCCATTTAATTACATATTGTGTGTACCAATGTCATTTAAATGTTTACAAAGCAGAAAGAAAAAAACGCAGTTGCAATAAATACATTTTTTTTCCATGCTTACCGCATGATCTGGTTTAAATTTGGAGGCAGTGTGCACACTAAAGGCACAGCCTGTGCACTGAATCCCCAATACAAACACATGCACTTTATATATCTCTTCTCATCGATCAAAGGAAATTTTTCCAAATGTCTAAGAAAGACAGTAAGAAACATTCCAAAATATTTTTTATAGAATATTCATATAGTGGTGTTGCCTAAAATGCCCATCCCTAATATCACTGCACTGGACAAAATCACAAGAAAATCTCCTGCCTACTTTGCCAATTTTGACTTAAAACTTAAAAAAATAAAACTTGTTTTTCCTGTTCTCAACTTTCTTTTTCTCTGCTTGATTCCCCAAGGTGAAGGAATATGACACTATTTCAAGACTGGATCAGTGGCTCACAACCATGCTTCTGCGCATTAAGAAAACTATACAGGAGGACGAGAGTGACCTTCGTTGATCTTTAGAATCCTTAGTGCTTACAAAATTGCCCTTTGTGCCCCTCTCAGCAGTCCCTGCTTCATTCCCTGACCTCAAAATTTCAACATATCCCTTTGCAGAGAACAGTCTTTTGTTATTCCCAGTTTCATCTGAACTGATCTGAACTGTTGTTTGCCTCTTAACAAGTTGTGCTGTTTTTTTAGACACCCATATACTCTTTTTTTGCCAAAAGGCTACTGAGATAGTAAATTCTCTGTCAAGATTTTGGAAAACACTAATTTTCAAAGCAGTTATAGTTTGGTTAAATTGAAGATACACACCCAGTGTATTTCTGTCATAACCATTGAATGCTGTGTTTCTATGTCTAGTTTTATGGCCCATTCTTGTTTTGCTTTTTCAAATCTCAGGGATGGTTGGAAAGATTTGGTAGGAAGCAAGCAGAGGCCTTTCAGAAGATTAATAATGTTTGTCAATTATAAAATGTCTTCTCTTGACAATATCCTCTTAAATGGCAGGTAGAAATGCCTGGTATTGCATTTTGTGTAAAATATGTAACGTATAAATACAGCAGTGTTTAATTGTAAATTGATTATTTAGCTATTTTTCCGAATCCGTTGTGTTTTCTCCATTAATTCCCATATGATCGGTTGATAATTTTCATTTGGCATCTTTATTGTACTGACAAACCATTGATTGATGATAGGGGATTTTGAACGTAATGTTTTGTTGAACATCACTGGAAAGCTTGCTATCGGTTGACATTGCAAGACTGTCTATCATTATTAAAATGGTATTTTAGAAAAATAATTAGTAATAAAAATGTAAAACCAAAAAGGTTCTGTCCAATTTCAGAATTAAGCTTCATTTGGAGCAAAGCACCTGTTAACTTTGTGCTATTGCAATATTCAAGCACTAAAAGCAACTATGGAATCTGGGATAAGAGGGAAAAAGTTAATAAACTTGTATGAAAGTGTCCATTTGTTTTCATGGATTGTTTCCACGACAGTCATTTAAGTTCAATTATGTACTATTTCATCATGCACAGGATCCATTTAATAAATAAATTGCTGCTTATATGAGACCAGGTCAAGGTAGCAGCAGGCTCAGCAGGATATTCCAGCTGTTCCTATTTCAAGCAACGCTTCCCAGATCTTCCTGGAGGTTCCAGAGGCGTTCCCAGGCCATACATAATCTCGGGAGCGTGTTCTGGGTGTACTCCGAGGTCTTCTACCAGTAGGGGGTGCCCAGAAAACCTCCAGCGGTAAGCTCCCAGGAGGCATCCTAATCTGATGCCCATACCACCTCACATACACAGGATAGGATGTTATAATAGCCATTTTGCCATACTCCAAGAGGAGCTTTTCAAACGACAATATTTTAGAATGGATTTGGGTTGAGAGCAGATGTGTCATTGAGGTTTTTGAGTTGGCACCAACCATCCCAGATGCTCTGGTCATTTAAGCCCACGACACCTCCAGAAGGCTTTATGGTGAAGAATGTTGTCTCTGAGCCACCCCCCTCTATTTTCGCTCTCAGCACAGCTAGCTATGAAGAGAAAAAAGGTTGGTTATTAAACCAGGATATTTCTCTATACATATCCTAATAACCTATTCCTGCAGGGATACTTACCACCTGAAAATATAATCTTTCCCTTCTTTCCTGCTGGCTTGAACAATGATGCTGTCACCAGCTAATGAGCAGTTCAGTCTGAATCGGACGGAAAGAAAGTATACCTGCTATCTCAGTTTTGTTGACGTTGTAGCTATAATATAGCTGAGCAGTAACAGTAGTCTCCTTTGGTGTACACAGACAACTGCAGTTTCAGGACTATAAATTAGCACTCACAGGACCAATAAAGTGTCTTTTACATTGAGTTAAAGGAATGGGCCTTTCAACCGTCTCCAAAGTCCAAAAACTAGTATTTGCACTTGCTAGCTCTCTATACTCAGTGTGTATTTTCAACTGTTGTGTCACTCTTCAATGTATTTTAAAGTATACAGCTGTGTGCACTGATTTAACTTTCCAATGGGAGAAATCTCCAGAGGAGTCACTTACCTACATCTGTTTCAATAGGCATCCACTCTTTCTCAAACCTACTCAAGTATTTTGGCCCTTTACGCTGCGACAATGGGCCGGAAATTTGCATTCAATACATAAACTTGTCTTTTTTTATTCAGTAGAAATACTTTTCCCAAAACCCACATGTACAAGTAAATATATTTGTTTCAGCTTCAATTAAGTTTGATAAGGTCACCTGAAGACCTTTAACATTCGCAATGTGGCAACTGGTAAAACATATTCTAGGTGGGGTTGTGCTATATTCCGTCAGTTTCAATAACCATCCCAATACAATTGAACACAAACTGTAGGACACCAGTGCTCTTTGAAATACAATGATTTGATGTCAATATTAACAAGGTGGAGGCATTCTGACAAACATGGTGTCACCTACTTGTGGATGATTTCTTAACTTTGTCAACAATGTACAAAAAAAATTGGGGTTGAGAATGGAGAGTAAAATTATTTGTACAGAAATTGTCCGCTTCTGTCATTTTGAGAGGCAAACTTCTCAATGACCCTACTATTGAAGCCGGGTATGCTCCTGATAAGATCTTTCTCCATTGAGAGCATAGCCAAAGCACTCAGGTGATCATGTGTCCTTGCATTCCTCAGAAAAGTCTTGATCCTGGTTAAAGTAGAGAAGCACCTCTCTGATTCTGGTGTGGTCATGGGTGTAGTGATGAGAATCTTGAGAAGACTGACAGTCTCAGTAAAGGTGCCTTGAAGATTGTTCTCCATGAAAAAGTGGAACAGAGTCAGCGCACCACTGCAAGACCTGAACTCACTGTTCTCGTAGATCAGGGACAGTTCCATTTTGAGCTTGGCCATGTTCAACACGGGGTAGGCCTTCACTGCGGTTTCCAGCGCCGAGTCTGGGAACTTCTCTGTATGTTTTGGGAACAAGTCTCCTTGCAACAGAGTGGCACTGACGAGGTGATCGGTGAAAGAGAAACGCTCCTTGGCATGACTTAAAATGGTCTCACAAGCCTATGAAATTAGAGCAAAAAGAATATCTATTTCAACACTGGGCAGTATACATAGTTAACAGCAGAATAACAAAACGTGTGTGTATACATAAAACACACAGAAAAAGTGAAAAAATAAATAAATAACTGAAGAGTGTCTTTAAAACCCGACCTACAGCTTACCTCTGTAGCCAGCTGCTGCTGTTCTTGGCCCAGTGCCCTCAGTTTCTTTATTGGAGGCTCTTGCACAGATCCACCGCATTCCAAATGCAGAGAAGGAATCGAGTCCCTGTATCAAAACACAAGTTAGCATCCACTAGAACCAGATTTCCTATTCGGTCGTAGTCTTTAGATAGATAAAGCAAGTATTTATGACTTGCTCTAGTGTGGTTGCCATGCACATCTAATTTTACAGACTGATTAAGATTGACAACACTTCTGTCATAATAAGCATTTTCTCAGCCTATGAAAAATCACTTACCTGATCGTTTGCATGCTGTCCGTGAACATCTGGATATTTTCAGTGATGTAGACAGGATCGATGTTCCTCTTCTGCAGCTGGTCAAACAATGTATCCACAAGTGGCATAATTTTGTAAAACAATGCCAGGAAAAAGCAGAAATCCTTATCTTCCAGCATTCTCTCACAGCCCCCGGCCTCTCTGACAGTTGGAGGATCAAAGTTACCGGAGTCTCTGATGGTCTGGAAACACCCTAGGAGGTCCTCCTTGTGCTCATACACAGTGCTAACAGCACGGCTGTGGAAATTCCACGTCCTTGTGGAAGTTCCAGGCAGTCTGTGCGCCGCCACTTCGTCAAGTACGGCAGTTTGTGTGGATGACTGAGAGAAGAACCCAGCAAATCCACCAAGGTCTGAAAAGAAAGAACTGATCCTGCGGATGTGGGACGTCGCCTGCTGCATGATGAGGTTAAACTGATGCGCATAGCAGTGGACGTAGTGTGCATTTCTGTAGACATCCTTTACCTTGCGCTGCACTCCACCAGTGGCTCCCCTCATCACAGCAGCCCCATCATAGGCCTGGGCTATTAGTCGGCTCTCTTGTCCCTCAGGGATGATAGTGCTTAGCCGCTCCAACAGCGAGGTGGCAATAGTGTCAGCAGACGCGTTCTGAAGAGGAATGAACTCGAAAAACCGCTCTTGGACGTTGTGACGGCTGTCAATGTATCGTAGCACAAGCATCAACTGGCTGCGGGTGGAAATGTCAGATGTCTCATCTGCCTGAATAGCAAGATAATCTGCATTTTTTACCTCTTCCAGAATGTAATTTTTCAGCACCAACCGCATGCAGTCCAAAAGTTCATTTTGCACAGTCTTTAAGGTGCCTCTGAAAACTGTGGCTGTCTTCAGGTCCTCCTCCAGCACACTGTCTAGCAAGGCGACAAGATCTTCTAAACCCTTGACACCAGGGTGGTCTGGGGAGTCGGTCTCATGGTGGTGCCAGGCGAGCTCGAAGGCCCTGCAAAATTTATCTATTACCTTTGACAAAATGTGCCTGTTCTGATCCACATCTTCATTGTGTTTTCTCACCCTAGTCCTGTGGCCTTCGTCCAGTTGCGTAGCAATGTTCACTCTGCCTAGCATGGCTAGCTTGATGGTATTTTCAATGTGTGCCCTTGTACACTCGTGTTTCTTAATCCTCTCAGATAAATGTTTCATGTCCCTTACTCCTGAAAGGGTCCATGTTGTATCGGTTCCCGGTGTTTTAAAGAGCAAGCATGGGAAGCAAAATACAGCATTTACATGGCTGCACCCTGCTAGCCAAGCCTTTCTGTTGTACCAATTACAGGAGAAGCCCCGTGTGTAGGTTTTACCGTTAGTGCTAGCCTGTTGTTTGATTTCAAGGTCCGGTCGATCTGGGCCAAGCTCTTTGACTTGTAGTTTTTGGACCAAAGTTCTCCTCTCAAATGGAATTTGGAGAAGGGACCTAATTGAATTTGGGCTAGTTCCTATTTGTTCATCAGTAACACTAGGCTGGTCAGCCAAGTCAACCTTTTTTAAAATCATGGTATAACTTGGTACAACTTTTACTGGCCACATAATTGTGTTTGTCAAGTTCATAACATTGGGAAACATTTGAATGATCTGTGGGGGCATCGGACTTTCACCTGCGCAAGTCTGCTTTTGAGCACCGTTAGGTTTACATGAAAGACCTTGCTGAACTTCTGTCGGGTGCTGACTAAGACGTGCCTGTCTTCTTGTGACTGCACCAGGTAGTGATGCTGTAACTCCATTGGTAGATACATTGTCACTTGAAGTAGCAGACAGATTGCTGATACAATATTCCGCCCGCATTGGACCTTCATCTTTCATTAAAGCACTAACATCACTGTTGTCTTCTTCTTTCAGTGGAACATTAACATCACTGTTTTCTTCCTTACATACAGGGATGTTTTCTAATGGCTCTATTTTTACCACGTTTATTCCCAACTTTAGGTCAATTTCCGAAATATCCATACGAGCTACTTCCTCTGCTTAAGACCCCGTCTCGTTTCCTGGAGTCATTCTCTACGGCAGGTAGGCATACAAGATGTACACCCCAAATGTCGAAGATGTCCATACAATCGGGAGCGAAGACAGTTTGACTGGATGGAGAAGGAAGGCTCAACTCTGAGTGTGTCTGATCTATTGGCAGTGGGGTCCTCTGTGGCAAAAAAAAAGGATTAATTCCCAAATAAAATCAAATAATATAATTGAGAAGTTCGCCGTATGTACCTACAGCAACGAAAGCCATCTACACAATAAAACTAAATATATAGACTAGAGCATATATTAAAATGTATGTTTTTCAAAAAAGCAAGCAATTATACGAGTAAAAAAGTCAAAGTGAAAAAAGGGTACCGTACAAGTTGTGACACTTTGCACTTGTGAATTTAAGGACAAATGGCATGCTCAGGAGCTGGAACAGAAACAGAACGTGGACAAATGTATAAAAAAATACGTCAAATATGAAAACCGTTCACACTCACACAAAAAAATATATACGGCGTCCTCAATTGTAAGCCTTGCGAGTCACTATAAATTGTAGGTAAGTTCTGTCAGACCCGAACTTAGCAGGTATACTCGGGCGATACCCACTACGTTATCGAAAGCGTTTAAATGCATGTGCAACCTTCTTTCTTATTCGGTGGTTTTACACGGCACCTGGTGTTTTCTTCTTCTACGTAACGTTAATGGTGGCTGGCAACCAGCTACTAAACGACAATCCACAACCTACTGCGCCGGAGTGTGTCGTGATCAGAATGACCTATCAAATGACATCAACATTTTTCCTACATGTGTTTGCTAAAGTACTCTTCAGAAAAACTATAATGCACAAGGGTTTTTTATTTGGGGGCTACATTACTAAATTCTATGATTTCCCATTTTAGATGGGTACTAACGTAACGTTCGCTCAAAAAATATGTTCAGAACGTTGTCTGTCTCATACAAAAAGACAACATCCAATTAAGCTCAAAATGTGGGTCCAGATACTTAAAAGAGGTTGTTGGTGCAATCTTGTGTAATTTCCAATGAAACTAAATACATCGCACAATCCTTAGTCGTGCACGATGCCTTTGTGTTAACGATTAGGACGTAAATGCATAACTCATATTTGTGCACAATTACATTCACAGGTTTGTAATTGTTGAGTGTTATAGCGTAGCGGTGGAGATTGTGTAGAACTCCTAGTCGACACCATTTATATTTAGCCTTGTAGGCATATTTATTTCAACACAGGCGGGAGACTTGCGACTGTTCAGTCGATCCAATTTGCACGAAGAGAAAAGAAAAAGACCGCAACAGGCGGGAACAGAAGTGCCAGTGACGTCACACCCTGGACGCACTGCATTTATCATTGCCCTCTACAGGACACAACAAGCAAGGGCGCACATAATACCATGACATTCAACAGTAATGAAGGCTTTAACTTTTTCATCCCTTTTACAGTAGACAAGGTGTATGTATTTTGACCCCCTACATATTTCCGACATCATGAGATCTAGTTTTGAAACCCTGGCATGTTGGTGAAAAACGGGTGTGCCATCAACAATTTGCATCAAAAATCGATACTTTAAAATAGTGAAAACAAAAAAGTATGCGTGTGGGTGCGAGCGTGCGTCTCAATGCAACTTCACCCCCAATTTCGAACACAAATCGATTCCCTAATCTGAATTCAGTCCATGCAATCAAATGTGATAGGTCAAGTGTGAAATCTGAACGGCTCGTATTCCTATAATAGAATGTTTTACTATCATATTAAATGTGGTACAATAATCCCAATGCATTTGGCCAAGTCACCTTTCAGAAAAAGCTTTATGAGAAGTCTAGTAATTTACTTAAGCTTGATTTATTTACGTATTTATGAATACATATTATTAGTATTATTAGTATTATAGTTGTTGTTGTTTTAAGTACTGAATCTGAATTATTTTTGACTCATTTAGATGTTTGAATTGCATAACTCTGTATAATTCAAGTTAATGTTAAAATGCCTAAAATGACACCCATACCAGGAACTGTCTTATTTGTGTCCCGAACCCTCTCCCCTGGAGGAACATGTAAATCAAGATAAACAACATAGTTAGTGAATACTGGTCCAGGGTGTCAGATCGTATATGACCTTAGAAGCACGGCCCGTATAGTAGAAACTCAGTTTTCTATATGTTTCAGTGTTCTTTCAAGTAAGTGTGTGTGTGGATCTGTGTGAGATTAAGAAATCACTTTCCCAGTTTTGTTACTTCATTGCCCAGCATCCTTCTTAACGCACATCGTTCTACTGGCACAAACCTACATCTTGATATGTAAGCATACATAGAGGTGCATATGACACAGTTAAATTAAGGAGCTTTTACATTAAACATGTTTCTTTCACGTGTCTTCAAATGTCCACTAATAAAATATCAAAAACTAAATAAATCAAGGTATGTTATTTTCTACACTCATGGCCAATAGGATACTGTATGTATACCATACTAATCTGCATCCAGTCGAACAAAAAAACTAGTTTTTCCATTAACAATCATATCAGTGTGTTTAATGTTTTATTGTTTATCTGAGAATAAAAAAAGCAAAAGTGGAAAATAGTGTCAAACATACAATGTAAAGCAGCAGTTTAAGTTGCGTAATTAACTTGACGTTCAACAGCTTAGTTTTAAAGGATTGCCACACTCCTCGCAACATTCTTAACAACCTTGGAATGCTACTTCATGTGACTTTCCAAACCAAATGTAGTTAGAAACCAGCCAGTACACTCAGTGCATTTGAAGACGTTAATGTCAAAGCCCTTAATTAGGCCACTCACTATTATGACCCCACGGCAACACAGCGGACAGACACGGCACGGCAAGTATAAAAATATTTAATATAATGGCCCCGATCAACCACTGTAA
>JAVQJS010039883.1:0-13057 GCA_036024795.1 Galaxias rostratus
TCATTGAGATATTGTTTAAAATGTTACTTTTCAAAGGGAGTGTACTCATTTACGCTGAGCACTGTATATATAACATAAGTAAGGAAAAAGTATATAACTAACTACTAGTGTTGTCTATTGTCTTCTAAAAAGTAATCTCAAATATAACCATGCTGTTATTGCTGCAGAGAAATGCCATTTATTTCTTTGTCAGGAAACACTGGCAGTGTAAACTTTGGTCCACAGAAGCTCTGTGCCATGAAGTGTCTGTTCTTTGTTGCTGCCTCAGTGTCTTTCTTTTCTATATTTCTAACTCTCAGTTGGCTTTGCCCCTCTCTTGTTCTTCCTCTGTGTTTCTCTCTTTGTGGCTTCCGTCTTGGTTGGCTTTAGTCTGATTGTATGACTCCACTATTGCCTGTGGCGGAGCCAAGCGGTCCTGCATTGTGGCGTCAAGGCTTACGCAAAACTGGCATTTTGCTTGTGCCCAAAAAACCGATGGTGAGGCATTGTGTGCACTAGAGTGGTTCTCTTGCCCGGGCACCTCTGCACCAAAAGAAGTTTACCCTAACTCCCACTTAGGCCAATCTAACCAAACCAAACCCCTCTTGTTCTCCAACGTCATCTGTTTGCATGGATCGTCATGCGCTCTCTCCTAAAAATGCTTTCACTGTGTGTCTGCGTGACTATTTTACCTGAGAATCAAAAGTTGAAGTTTGATTTTAAAGTATAGTTCAGCCATTTTTACATCTGGGAAAGAATGGATTTTGATTTGGATCATGTATCTGGACCTTCTGCTCGTCACTTTCAACATGCACACATGCCCTCCTTGAATACATGTGTTGAATGTGTAGCTCAATAAGAAGAATACTGCCTTTGCAGAATCCTAACGTGGTTTGACTTGTGATTAACATTCGGCGACTTGATCTGTTACCTAGACACTAAAACTAGGACTGCTGCCTTTGATATAATAACAAAAAAAAAACTTTTGCACGTTGCTGCCGCTCAAAGTCAACGACTACATTTGACTTTTGTCGCTTGTCATTACAGGCTACCCAGCCGTCTGGGAAGGTATCTCCTAAGGACGACGACCGCAAGGATGAGTCGCCTGCTTCGTGGCGTCTAGGCCTGAGAAAGACTGGTAGCTACGGGGCTCTGGCTGAAATCACTGCCGCCAAGGAGGCCCAAAAGGAGAAGGACCTGGCTGGGGTGATGCGCTCTGCCTCCAGCCCTCGTCTTTCTTCCTCCCAGGACAATAAGGACAAAGAAAAGGTCAGACGTTCTCTCTGGTTGACTTATCTTTTCTTTCTTCATTTTTTGGTCACCACTCATTTACCTTTTCTTAAAGTACCATTTGTGGTAAAAATGTGAAGAGTACATATTATATTTAGATTGTCTTGTGGAACAATAATGTTTAACAGCAGTTTGCGTTGCACATTGGGAATGAACATTTGGAACAGGCCTGTTTTGATGGATTTCTGCTGCTTTAGTCTTTTTATAGTGTTTCATTACATGTTGAATCTTACCCTGTCAAGCCTTAATCTTCAACCTGCTCCCTGTTTTAATGGTCTTTGTGTTTTTGATGGACAGGAGAAAGATAAAGGAGCCCGGCTGGCCTATGTTGCTCCCACCATTCCCAGGAGGTTGGCCAGTTCTTCCGACATCGATGAGAAGGAGAACAGGTGAAACTCTCAGGCCTGGAGTCTCTGTAAATATGGGAGCACCTTCCTGCTGTGTGCGTTTGGCAAGGGAAGCCGTGCTCCTTGCACTGTGCATGGTGTGTTGCCTAATGCAGCCGCTCTGCTACTTGGCAATTTCAAGATTACAAGAAAATACTTGGCAATTGGACTATTGGTCATTGAGACAACATTTTTTTTAATTGACAATTAAAGTAACGGGTTTAATAGGTCATCAATTTAATAGGCGTTTTAAAGAACGATGGCAACGCCTAAATCATGCAGTACATCTTAAACGACAATAGCTAGTTATGCTATTGTGGAGCCAGGGGTACTATTTTAGCTTGTGGTTCCCAGGGACTCGGCTGCTAGTCTGGTACGTAGCGGATCGTACACCCGGAGACGCTGGGACGATGACCTGAAGAACAGCGAAGGCAGTGCCTCCACCAACAGAACCACCCCGAGCTATCAGCGCAGGTTAGCCACACTATGCTACCTGGCACCTCTGGCCCAGCCATGGCCATTCAGACCCCATTAGATCAATTCTCCATAGGTCTGATTAGTCAGCAATGGCCATCTACACAACGATCCTAACTAATCTATGAGGATGACATACCTGGTATTTCAGATGTTATATTCCATATTCCCAGCTCTCCATATCAATTTGATTGTCACGAGGCACGCATGTACATGCTTTACTTGCAACAGCTAATGAGAAAGCTATGCAGATTAACCAGATGCCTCTTATGCATGACTAGACTCGTCCTGTCAGGTTACTGTGCCATTAGTTCTTATACTTCATAATTTTTCTAATAACAACTGTTGTCACAGGCCAAAATGCCTGTGCAGCCACACCCCACCCTCCTAGTAACACAGAACCTGGACATGAGCAAAGTGTGTGTGAGCTTTTATTTGTATGTTTTATATGTGTGTTTGTGTGTGCGTTCCCTGCTAATATGCCTCTCTTGCCCGGCCTACCTCCCACCACGCCAGCACATCCCACACGCTAGCACTAGGGCGGAGTGGCAGCACGCGGGACGTGCCTGCCAAATCCTCGTCTGCCTCCAGCTTGGACCCTAACACTAAACCTTGGCAGTCGCCCGCCTCCCACTACCCATCTTACAACATTTACCGCAGGTATACAGCCAGTCAGCCAGCTCCTGTCTACCTACCTAGCTACCTAAACTCTCTCTCTGTCTGTCTGTCTCTCTGTCCGTCCGTCTGACTGACTGTTTGACGGACTGACTCAAAACTTCCCCCCAGTTTTTGTTTTGGAATGTTTTTTTAAAGCTTAATTTGGTGCTGTGATGAGATAGGATGAATGTGATGGACTTTACACAACTGTCCACTTGGTGAAAGGGTCACTGCTCTGCAGTCAGATCACCTGGGACTAAAACCCAAAATAATTGTAATCATTACCATTGTGATGTCTCCTTCGAGGCCTCTTGTTTTCCCTATTATCTGTCTCTAACTCTGCTTCCTGGTCCATGCTCTACCCCTTAGTGGTTCCTTTGGCAGGAGGCACGAAGACCTGACCTCCTCCTCTTCATCTTTACCTGCGTCTACCACAAGTACAACCTCTTCTGTTACCTCGCCCACTGGCCACCGTGGCCTGCTCTCCGGCCTCGGCTCCTCTTCCACTTCTGCCCGCACTGGCTCCTCCAGCCTCACCAGCAGGTACACACACACACACACACACACAGAGACCATACTGCTCGATACTGTACCCTGTGTTCAGGATGTTCTGATGTTTTATCTTGTCTTACACTAGAGTGAAATACCACCGGTATTTTTTTGTGAATCCTAGGTACTGGTCTGAGGAGAGTGTGGAGAGGGAGAAGGAGTCTGCTGCTGTCATCCCTACTATGAACACTGGCTCCACTACCACATCCACATCCACAACCACCACTACTGGCATTGTCCTGGGCTCTGACGGAAGGGAGAGACGCAGGTACAACTCGCACACAAACACACACACACAGACTAACACGGATTAGCCTATTTTCAAGTGCAAGGCTAGTTTAGTCCAGGACTAACATTCGGCAATACACTCACACAAAATGTCCTCCCAACACGACGTCCACGTCCTAACATTTGCTTCTGAGCAGATAACAATGCACAAACATTTCCGTACAGACGATGTTGTGTTTGCATAGCCTCTATGTTTCTGGTGTGCTGCTGTCGGATCACTTGTTGGACTTCTTTTTGAATTTGTGGCATCTGTTTAAGAACAGGGTGTGTGATGTGCTGCTTTGAACACTTTGTTTGAGAGGAAGAGCGTGTCTGTTTGAATGGGCTTGAGGGAGCATGTCTTCCTGGGAAGGCAGAATGAAGCCACCTGGTGTGTGTGTGCGTGTGCGTAGGCGCGTGCGCGTGTTGGAATTCTAACTGCTCCAGCAAGTTCTCCTTATAAGGAAAATGGGTCGAAGCACCACATTTCCTCAAGGTTGAGGCTTAGCTCATAAGTGAATAAGTTCATGTGGCGGTAAGCAAAACATCAGCGATGTTTCAGAAACCGAAATGCAATGCTTTTTGACCTACATATCATATTACTCTTTATTTGCGTAAATCAATTACAAATAAAAGATGAGACTATCTGAAATGGATAGTCTATACTTGGGTCTCATAGAAGTTCGTTTTCAGGACAGCAGTATACTCAGGTTATGAGTTGTAAATCTGTAAAAAAACAATCTGCCATTATAGAAGCTGACTCGTTTACATCTGAAATTAGTGTATGTTCAACTTGTGTGTGGTGGTCTCAGGTCGTACCTGACTCCTGTCCGGGATGAGGAGTCTGAGTCACAGAGGAAAGCCCGCTCCAGACAGGCTAGACAGTCCAGGAGGTCTACTCAGGTCAGTCCTTACCATGCACGTTTTAACTTATGTCTCGCATGTTCTGGGGTTTCCGTGTTATCTCAGCAAAAGTGTACTTCCTAAATTACCCAGGGAATGGCTTAGATTTTTCAATAGCACTTGGAATTGAGTTGAATAAGGAATTCCCCTAATATGTTACAGAATGTTAGTTGTTGCAGGGTGATCAAATATCTGCATGAAATGAACCCTGTCATTTTTCCTAGGGAGTTACTCTGACTGACCTCCAAGAGGCGGAGAAGACCATTGGCAGGAGCCGCCCGGCACGAACTCGAGAGGAGGAAAAGGAGGAGAAGGAGAAGCAGGATAAGGAGAAGCAAGAAGAAAAGAAAGAAAGGGAGGCTAAGGAAGACGACTACCGGTCTAGGTACCGCAGCTTTGAAGAGGTATGTGGGTCCAATGTGTCTGGATTTGTCATCATATTTATGACTCATTGTGTTGTACTTTGGTCCACGGCTCTTCATATACCAAATCATTCATCATAAACGTATTGGAATGAGCCAGCTGTTGCAAGTCGGTGTGGGTCTGTTTTGACTCGTAGCATACACAATCATGTACATGGTGTGGCTCTTCTCCAGACCTACCAGCGCTACCGGCCCTCGTCCAGCTCCACCTCCAACACCACCACTGTCAGCACTGCCTCTCCATCCTCTGGTGGATCCCTTACCGCCACCTCCTCCTCCAGCTCCCTCAACAGACCCAACAGCCTGACGGGCATTACCCCCTCCTATAGCCGTGGCTCTGCAAGGGACACCGACAAAGGTCAGCTCCCACTCAACACCCTGCACCCGCACTTCACCGCATCACATGAACGACACGTAAGGAGATGTCAGATCATCTGCATCCTCCGTATTACCTGGTAATACCAAGTATCTGGCTGTATTTTAAACTATAGCAAGCAAAGCCAGCCCAGACAGGTGTTAACAAATCTATTGAACTTTGGTATTAGTCCATAGTAGCCAAATGTACATGGGAGCTCTACCACATTCTAATTAAGAGGACAAATGTAGAAGGATTGGGAAGAATAAATACTAAAACTCAAAGTAGGTGTGTGCAAAATAGAACGTGTAAACATTTTCCCCACTACTTTAAGCTTATTTTTAAACCAAGCTAACACATTTTGAAGTCAAGCTTGGGAGTGTGATTTCAATTTCACCAAAATTTTACTTTATTAAATGTTTCTTGCTTTAGTAATCCATTTATATACTCATGGGGCTGTGTCATCTCATAAATGTCCCTTGAAATTCATAAGTGGGATTTCATCTTTAATTCAACCAACTCAGATGCCCTGTCGTATGTGTTCCGTTCCATTTTCTTTCTTATTGACAGAATCGGACAAGACAGAAGAAGAGGACAAGTCCCAACCGCGTTCTATCCGGGATCGCCGGCGGCCCCGTGAGAAGAGACGTTCCACTGGCGTGTCCTTCTGGACCCAAGATGTGAGCAGATTTTACAGATAACTCCGTGCCCCTGCCTAATGGGTGCGGTTTAAAAAAGCCCAAAAATATTGTGCAACCTTAGCTGAATTTTGAATATTTATACTCTTCATATATGAAACGGCCACATGCATCTAACACAGCTACATGTATTTCTTTCACATGTGCATAAAGATGCAAATTTACAAATGGTGGCTCAGTGCGATGAATGCTCTGTCTCAAGGACCGATTGAAAGATAGAATGTTATTGATATTACAGTCATATTACAATTATTAACGATATGCTTGCCAATATGTTTTGCTGCCTTTAAATGTTACTGTTTTACATCAGATTGCAATGATCAATGTGGCATTGATACCATGATCACTGGAAAGTCTGTGTGTGCACTCTGCGCTGCAATTACCACCAACTCTAATCATTTCACTAACTAAGTTGCAATTAGTGCCGATCTTTGTGAATTGTAAAGTTTTTGCAATGAGGCTCATTTGCATAGAAAAGGGAAAATGTTGCACTAGAAGTATGCATATTATCTCATTTGAATGCGTGCAAATAGAATTAGAGCACCGAGATGGTATTTGCATGGCTGCACAATTTAAGGATTTTACGCTACGCGAGTGCTTTGAATTAGGCCCCTTTATTTTTGTCTCATTAACACAGGTTTATTGTCTGCAAAAGCTGCACACCTTTTCTTTTGCTCCACAGTGTTATAAATAATACACACACAATAAATAATACTCTTTGATATGTACCAATTACATGTGTCGCCGGAAAATGTTAAACACCAGCCATTGTGACTTTAATGCATCAAAAGAGCCGTTGCTTTCATGTCTGAATGACTCTTCTCTGGTTTTAGAGTGATGAAAATGACCACGAGCAACAGTCTGACTCAGAAGAAGACAGCACCAAGGGTGAATCTCAGGTAACCAATACTCAATCTAGGTGACCTCTACTCTGTACTCTTGAAATGGACACTGAACGTTTGAAATTCCTCTTCAATAAGTGACCCAAGTTTACATATGGACAGTTCCAGCATAGGCCAGAGAAATAGGTTGACACTAGTATGTTGGCTATGACAAGCTAATGGAAGTTTCTAGTGTCCTGAGCAGCACACCATAGGGAAGAGCTGACTTTGAAGTAGCCAGGCTTTTGGCCTCGGGTCGGACACACAGTGAGAGGAAGGCAGTGGAGCACTGCCAGGTCTTCCTGCCCCTTTGTTTTCCGGGGAGGATTATGGGCGTACACAAGGCGGGGCAGGAATACCAAAAAGGAAATAAACCATTATCTCTGCAGGGATAGGAAAAGCATTCCTCCCCATCCTCTTCAAGCAATTTTGGGTTCCCCAAGCTATTAATTTGCATGGTAACGTTGTTCTGAGATACAGTAGTACTATTGTTTTAATTTGATTGTGTACCTTTCTGAAACATATCTAAAGGGTTCTGTATATTATATTGCTGAAGTAGATTTTTTCTGGCACAGGTCCTCATGCTAGCAAAGTCTGTGAATCAGTGCGTTGCCCAGAAGCCCGGGGACACTGGCACTGAGTTGGTAGCCATTTGGTGATCTGGTGGGTGGGTTTGGGGAGGGAAATAAGCAGTAGGGGAAGTTCAAGTGCTAGAGGAGAAAAGGGAGCCCAAGTTGAAAGGCTGAAACTTTAATATTTTTTTCTGGCAATGGGTGCCATTTGAATTAACAAAGAAAAGTATCCAGAAAAGTCTCTCTTAATCGTTTTCTTTTGCCACAAGCTTTTGACATTGTGTCACTATTAAAAGTTTGTGTGCACAATGCATTATGGAGCTTGTGACCTCGATTTAGCCAGAACACCTCAATTCGTAATCTATATTCTAGAAATTTTCCTTTTTGTAGACATTGTATAAAAGGGAGTTGGTGATAAAATAAGCAGTGGGTCATGATTGGACATCTGTTAATGACATTTGAATTGACTAACTTTTCTCTTTTTTTTTCCCTCACAGAGTGACCGATTATCCAGGTACGTTGAACGTTCAAATTCATACTTTTTCTCACTCTTTAGGCTTCTTTATCCCTTTGAAAAAGACTTGTTGGTTTGGTTTCGGCGGTTGGGTCAGGACCTGTAATGACTGGTTATTGAAGCCTCCTGATTCCACCAACCAACCAATGCCTGCCACTTTTAGTTTTATTAAGGTGCACAACATCGTGCTTATTCTATGTAGTATATTCAAAAAACTGTGCAATAAATGTTTTGTTTGGTTGTGATATTAATGAAGAATGTTGTTGGCTGTGTTTACAGGAACGAAAGTAGCACTTCCTCCACTGACCGCCATGATTCCATTGGTAGCCGTGGCTACAACGAAGGTCGGACGTCTTATTCTGGAAGGCTTGACAGAGACGATGCCACTGACTATAAAAAGGTCTTTTCTCATAGGCCCCCCTCCAATTAAGATTGTGTTGTGCCCAAACGCCTTATCATGGAACCTAGTAATAATTATTATGGTACATCATTTGTGGCAATCTTTTTTATGTTTTTGCCATATTCACAGCTTTATGAGCAAATCCTGTCTGAGAATGAAAAGCTAAAGTCCCAATTACGTGACACAGACCTGGAGCTAGCTGACCTCAAGCTACAGTTGGAGAAGGCCACTCAAGTAGGGCTTGACCTTTTTGTATGATACTATGGATACATCAATGACACTCTGAAAGCCTTGGAGACACCAAATGTCCTCTAACATTTTGGGTTTTGCTCTTTTTTTGTTACAGAGGCAGGAGCGCTATGCTGATCGCTCACAACTCGAGTTGGAGAAAAGGGTAATGACCAGTTTGATTATAATCATGTTGATCAGTGGTTCTTGCTCTTCCAATTGTTTTCACTTCAAAATGACTGAAAAGGCAATAAATGATCAAGCAGTCTGTTCCACAATAGTCTGCGTGTTGTCCTGTGCGTCCTTTTAGATAGTTGATAAACAGCGGGCTAACATGGTAACCTGTTTATGTCTGAAGGTAACAAGCAGGTCCCAATATCAGCTGGGTGGTGGTATGGTCTAACCCTAAGTCTCTCTGGCCCACTGGCTCTGGCACTGCCTGTTCTCTCACTATGCTCATACGTTGACAGTGTGGCGGACGCCGTCTTCCCCTCCACTGTGCAGCCATGAAACACTAGCTAGCCACTCCTTCTTTCTCAATTATTGTTTTTGTTGAACTTTCTAGGTAGCGTGTGGTCACCACCTCTAAAGACTTGTTTTCTTCTGTAGAACAATGTGTATTTGCTTTGGGTGTGGGGTATGGGTGCTGGTATAAATATGTATGTCTTCTCAAAGTATTCTACCGCATGATCTTATTCATCTTGGCGTGTTTATACTTTTAATTTTATTTTCATGCATGTCACCTGTGTCATTGACAGTAATGAGAGCCGAATAAAAGGATCAAGCTCCCCCAAACTTTGTATTAAGAACTGACCCCCCCCCCCCCATTGCATTAACTTGATGCACTTACCAATATTGTAATTTCACTCCTTATTTCCCGGCCCTGTGTAAGACTTGTACATGGCTATCAAACGTGTATGGCATAGAATACCCCAGCTGTCTATTTCTTTATTTTCTTTTAACATCATGTCTCATCTTGGTAACATTGTCCTTACCCATGACCCTGATAGTATGTGTCACTTGATGGTTGTTGCAAGCCTTTAGTCTTTGGCCTGTTTGCTTCTCTCCATGAGCTTGCCTTGCAGTTGCCTCTCAGCCATGCGTGTGGTCACGTGTGTATCCTCTCTCCATCCTCACTTGCTCGTTAAATCAATGAAATGGGTTTGTGTGCGTGTGTGCACGTTTGTCTATATCATTGCGAGAAAGGACACTCGCACAAGAGGGATCAGATTCTGCTTCTCACCTTTTGAAAGCTTGTTGCTAACATAAGTTTGCTCTCCGTACAGGAAAGAAGAGCCCTAGAAAGGAAGATCTCTGAGATGGAGGAGGAACTTAAGGTAATGTCTCGCCTTTCTGCTCCTATCAAGAGGCCACCTGGGTTGTTTATAGACATGGTTGTCCTACAGTAGTGTTTAAAAACTACAATCACCACATTAATCATTATACACACAAGTTTGTGAATGGTGCAATCCCATTTGGAACTTGTCTGCTCTGACAGAAATAGTAGTTGATGTTGTTCGATCTTATGGCTGTTGACTCCTTTTTTTTTTTTTTTTTTTATATACCGCAAACACTTGTGGGTTTCTCACTACTAGGCACATCTGTGCATGTCTCAAGGTTCAGCAAATGGTAAAAAGCAAGAATTATGTTATGAAACTGGTATGTTAGGATTACTCCAATCTGCTTTGAGTCTGTTATATTAGTCCCTTTGCATTGTGGGGCAGGATGCACATGGGTGTATGAATGCTGCTTATTTTATTCTTATGTGCTAGGTCCAGTGCATAATGTTCATTTCTCTGCAGCTTGGTTGGAATAGCATATTGCCAGCCATTGCTGTGCTAATAACGCAGTGTTTATTTCCAGGTCATTCTAGGCAGCTGTGCGATTTATGTTTTTCAAACTCAATAATTTGATCTGCTACTGTGGATTGCCGTCTCCTACTTGCCGCCCTAGAAGGCTCTTGCCATTCGTTCAGTCTCTAAGCTCTATTCCATTTTCTAACAATCTCCTTTTACTGTTTTCTGTCTTTCTTTGTTGTCTCTGCTATCTTTTAAACCCTGATCTTCTATCCACTTACTCATTTGTACTCTGTACTCTGTTGTTTTTCTCTCTCTCTCTCTCTCTCTCTCTCTCTCTCTCTCTCTCTCTCTCTCTCCCCCCCCCCCCATTTCTGTCTCTGCTGCCTCCTCACTATCTTTCTTACCGTCTCCCCCTATCTTGCTCAATGTTCACCCTTTCTCTCTCTCTGCACACTCTTCACAATTCCTTTCTTTTTCTCTATCCCTGTTTTGTGGTTTTCCTGCAGAACCTCCCCCAGGTAAAGCAGGTTCAGACTCTGAGGCAGGTTAAGGAGCGGTTGCAGGCAGAGAACCGGGCCCTGGCCCGCGTGGTGGCCAAGCTCTCCCAGTCCGCCTGCAGCCACTTGCCCCCTGGCGTCGACCTGTAGCCCCGTCTGTTCGCTCGCTCTCTACTCCTCACTCCCCCCAACCCCACCCTTCTCATGCTCCATTCACGCTCCGCCCCACACCCATAGACAGGCAGGTGCCCAGCCGCCCAATTATAATGTTTTCCTGCACCTTTTTCTATATTCCGCCAATCCTGAATACTTCCCCCCGCATCCCAAGAGCTACTGGTTTTCTAATTGGGATGTGTGTTCTGCTTTCGTTTGGTTTATTTTGTTGACTGGCTGCCTTCCTTTTACAGTACGCCTAACACACAGATCAATCAAAGATATGTTACATGACGTTCAGCAAAAAATTTCCTCCATCATTATTTTCTGCTTTTGTAAGTTATTAAAGTACTTGTTTTGAGTCTTGTTTCAGTTCGTAGTGTTCGGTTGACATGACTAGTCAATTTATAGTAATATTCTACTGTTTTCAAAATGTACTGTAAAGGAAAGTTTAAATTTTAGATAATTTGTTCCCAGCGTGTGATTTTGAGAGTGGAGTTTTAAGATTTGGCTTGTTCTGGCTTCTTTGCATGAGTGGCACTTTTTTATTATTATAATTTTTTTCTATGTGGCATTTTGGGGGATTTTATCAATTTTCTTCTTCCTAGTTTTTTATTCAACTCCCTCCCCAAGTTTTAATTTAACAGTTTACATTGAGTTGTAATCAACTTTGGCATGCTACAACAGGTGCACATAAGAAATGTTGCATTACCTGTTTATCAGAGCACCATACAGTACATTATGATCCCAAAATGCTTTTAGCAGGATCTCCTATGTTAGTTTATTGTCATCTGTAATAAATAGTTTTCTTTCTTAATTGAGGAGTGAATTTTTGTTTCAGTGCAAGGGAGTAACAGAAAAAGGCGCTTGATTGCACAGAAAATTGTGACAGGAGTGCAGAACGTGTATTTTGTTACATGTAGTTGGCCATCCTAAATAGATACCACTGAGCTTCAATGTAAAACTACTATTATTTTAGTAAATACTACTTTGTTCCAGGTAATGTGTTAGGTAAGTGTCACATCTGTTATCAACTTAGGAATTTAATTTTCTAATTTATGTATCTAATCTTAAACGTCTATGGTTGATCGCCACATCAAAAGGATGGTAAAGATTTCATGTCAGTTGTATTTGTTCCCAGTATCCCGAAGTACAAAAAAACAAAAAAAAAACATGATAAATTTGTGCTGTGTATTAGAAGACTCTTTGATTTAATGGCTACTTTGCTGCCCACCTACAAACAGCCACTCTGGTTCTGCATGGCTACATAGCAGAGACTTTGACCTGTGCGTGCTTGCCCTATTACTAGTGTTGGGAAAATGATCTGCAACATAGAAATGAATGTTGAGTGACGCGTTGTGACTCTTTAGAGACGCTGCCATTCCGTTATAAATAAGTTGTAAAACTGGATTGACTGGTTTACTTTTCAATGTATCTGTCAGGCACATCTAATTCCTTTCTCTCGTTCCTTTCCCCTTTTTGTTTGTGTTTGTTTTTGTTTTCTCTTTTAGACGTTACCTGACTTGAAAGCAGACAACCAGAGACTAAAGGATGAGAATGGAGCCCTCATTCGAGTCATTAGCAAGCTTTCCAAGTAGACCAGACCCCCCCGCCCTCCTTCTGCGCCTTCACTCCCACATGGCATCGACTAATGGAATTGCACATTTAGATATTAATTGCAACAGACATCAGAGATAAAATAAGACTCTTTTCGTCCCAGCTCCGCTGTCCTTTTGCTCTGCTACCACTGCAGCATCTACCCCCCATCTCCACTCATCCATTTGCTCTAGGTTATGATCCACTTGATACTGTGGCTGCTCTCTAGAATCACTGAGTTTACAAACAAAAGAACAAGGGTTGTGATCGGCATGTATAAGCGTTATGGGCGGGGAAGCCCAAAATTATTTAACCAATAAGCCTTAGTTGTACATACAAAATAAAAACAACACTTGCATTGATCTCGGCTGTCACAGAAGAACAGTTATTATTTGACACCTGATTTTATTTGTGCCACAATTTTTTTTTTTTTATGT